>JAYKYS010000468.1:35000-38099 GCA_036924285.1 Asterella californica | reverse complement strand
TGACTTGATCCCTCTGAGTAATTTGTTTCGGGAGTAAAACGGGCCTAAATTATGAATCAAGTTCAGTGGAAAGGGAAATATTTTGAATTAAAAGGGATGGATTAAACCGGAGAAGTCGTTAAAGGGAATATTTAAAGTTAAAGGTATAGTAATAAAGTGAAGCAAACGTTTGATTGATTGTTCCGAAAATAGCGTAGAAAGAAATAATAAATAAGCAATAGCAATAATTTATTCACCCTAAGTTGTAGGCAATTAATTAATAGGGTTAGTTAAATTAGGGTCCCTCTGAAAGCAAGGGGGAAAAATCAACTTAATTAATATCGGGAGGAGGAAGAAACCATCATGAAAATTAAACCATCGGCCTCCAGGAAAAATAGTTATAATTAAATCGTACTTTGCGTTGAAATCAAGGAATTTAATATCGGGAGCCGTCGCAGCATGAAAGCATCGCTCTATCGGGAGCCGTAGGACACAATCGGGAAAGAATATTCCATCGGGCTCCACGAAATAGTTACATGGGGTCTTTAAATTAAGGCTTAAGGCCCCTGGGCCAAATCATTATTTGCGTTTTCGTCAAAGGAATGGGATATCAAGAGCCGCAGCAACATTAACAAATCATAAATATCGAGAGGAGGAGGATGAACAATTGCTCGAACCCTCGAAGCTAATTGTTTCGCGAGTAAGTGCGAGCCTAGTTCGTATAAGGAAATATTAAAAGGAGATGTTTTAACAAAGATTAAAGTTATAGCAACCTAAAAAGTGAAGAAGACGTTCAATTTATTTTTCTGAGAAAGCGTAGAAGGAAATACTGAAAAGGTATTAGCAACAAATAGTTGAAATTATTCCTCTGGAATTTGAGAAATTCGTAGAAGGAAATAGTACAAAAGTTATAGCAATAACAAAAGTCGATGCAATAATAAAAGCAAAGCAGTAGATTGAATAAAGCATTAAGTTCGTAATAAGGAAATATTTAAAAGTAGAAGCAATAGTAATAATTTGTTCCTCTAATGTACCGGAAATATTTAAGAAGGAAACAAGAAGAAGGGAATATGTAAAAAAAGCATGGGAAAAATCAAATATAACACATAATACATGATACAAGGAACAATAAATTAAGAGAGCAGAAGGAAACAAAGAGAACACGGGATTGAAAAGATACAAGCTGAAAGGGGGTGTGTTGTATTTATTCCACTAGAAATCGCCAAGTATTTTACTTAGCCTTACCCTGGAATGATTAACGAGGCGGTTCGTACCCAAAATGGAGGAGTAAGGGTACTCTTTTATCCTTTGTAATGCCTAAATGGCTTCAGAATCGCTTTCCGAGAACTTGGGCCAAAGATAGTCATGACTAACGGTAGTTGGCCCGTAGCTAAAGGTCAAATGGGGTATCTCTCGCATCGGGAGCCTTTGTCGGACACCGGCCAGTACAGTTAAGCACTGTCTTTATCGGGACCATAACTTCGTTACCCTTCCGGAAACTTGGCTAAAGATAGTCATGACTAAGGCTAGTTGGCCCGTAGTTAAAAGTAATCCGGGTCCCATCGCTGATCGAGATCGAGCCATCGTGTGTCGCACCGGGACCATTTGTCGGACCACGCACAGGGCAACCGGGACCATTCTCTCCTTGTCGGAACCCTTCCGAGAACTTGGGCTAAAGATAGTCAAGACTAACTAGTCGCTAAAGCAGTTAGGCGAGCCGGTGAGGACCATCGGGACCATTTCTGGAGCCAGCAACCCGAGCAGCCTAGAGATGCTTTGTACATCGAGTGTGTCGAGGGACCACGGGCATGAGAAGCCTGGAGTATTGGAACCAATTCTGGGACCATCGAACCGGCCGTGGATCAATTTTGGTCGGGGCGAGGGTTTAGGGAAGGATCAGAGATGGGACCATTTGGGCATCGATGGAGTTAAGAGTCAATACCTTTTTGGGGTTGATCTGGGCGGGGCGGGGCGGGGTTGGAGTAAAGTAGGGTCTCTGATGGATCAGCGAGCAGATCAGATCTGGGACCACGTAACCCACAACCCTCCCTCCGGGTGGATGGGTTGGGGTAGTGGAGGGTGTAAGGGTGGTCTCCCAACCAAAGGGCGGGCGGTCTGGCTGGTCCCGCGGATGATCCAGAGAAACACAACCCGAGACAGTGTGGTCTCCACAACCACAACCCATCCGACCGTGGTTGCCTCTGTACGTACGAGGTTGCCAGCGGTACTAACTAGGTTAGAGCCCGCCTCGTACGTGTGGCGTGGCCCAATGAGAGAGAAGAACCAGGTAAATTTGAATTAATTGAGTAAATAGATAAATAAATAGATAAAAAATTAAGAATAAATAGATAAAAATTAAAGAATGAATAAATGAATAAGAGATAAATAAATTAAATTAGAAATAATAAAAAAAGAATAATATTTAAATAATTGAATTTGGTGTTCCTTTTACCTTGGCCATTTTCTGTGTTCGGACACACCTGCGGGCTAATCCACGTGGCAAGTTGGCATTTTGTCCATTCCAGGTTTGGATCTGAGTGGCAGACACCTGCCACGTGTCAAAAGAATAAGGGATATTGAGTGGGGACTCCGCACGTAAGTCCACGTGGCATCCAACCCAACATTTAGACGGAAATCATACTTCCGCAATAAATTTCGAGTATTCTGGCGATATAAGAGCACCCTCACGTGTTGACACGTGGCAACATCCCCTACTTCCAACATTCAGGGAAAGGGATTTTCTGAGTACATAAGAGGTACTCATTTCCATCTCCTAAAAAATGAAGGAGTACTGCGAATGAGAGAGTGCCACGTGGTAGATTTATTACGGTTCACATTTCTTGAAAACCTTTCCACACGTATGGCCACGTGGCATTGGAATTCCACACGAGAAGAAAAATCCGTATAGATGGCCGTTTTCGAGGTCTAGGTTTTCCCTCACACGTGCGTCCACGTGGCACCCACTTCCAACACTGGTCAAAAGAAAGAAGAAAAGAAAAAGCCTTGTTCTCACGTGCGGGTTAGAATTTTAGAGTTCAAACAGAGTAGTAATAATAATAATAATAATATTATTATTATTATTATTATTATTATTATTTCATCTTAAATTCCCTTGAAGTA
>JAYKYS010000468.1:12500-25000 GCA_036924285.1 Asterella californica | reverse complement strand
GACCACGGCAGACTCCCGAGGCATGGGAGTTGACCGCATGGTCAACCCCAAGGCCATCGAGGACTCACCCCTTGCAACTCATGGAACCGTGCGGGTCTGACAGTCCTTCTTGTCAGGCTCCCCCGGATCTCACGTAGAGACACGAGCCTAGACAGGGTACAGCCTTCAATGCATCTCCCGCGGGTTACGGGGCACGCGACAGCCGCACCCGCCGGGGGTGGCTCGCCGACGGAACCCCCTTCCCATATATATACTTCTGGGGAACGGCGGCCCCGCCCTCCTCTTTGGTCCGCGAAAATTATACCACAACCCGATTCATTCTAGCGGCTAAGTCCTCAAGGGTGCGGCACCAAAAATGCGATAACTCGGCCATTTAGATTCAGAATGCATTAATTCTTTTTTCACAAGGACTGTTTTCAGTTGGGGCACGTGCATGGTGAATTTCAGGGTCATTGGCTTATGGATTAAATTCTCGCTCACGAATAAGTGACCCAGATTCACTAAAACAGTCTCCACTGCCTACACGTGGGTACAGATCACTCCAGATCTCGAAGGTGGCTCGATGAAATTGGCTCAAATAAATTTTAGGTGTGAGGACTACTCTCGAGCTACCCGAGGGGAAAATTTCAGGTCAAATGGGGACGGTTTAATCAGCCGAATATAATTTCAACTGATAATTAGACAGAAAATCCTGGAAAAATATAAAACGATGGGTTAAGAATGATATTACATCACCAAGAAATCTATTAATTTTATACTTCGAACCATAATTATTTTCGGGGCGAGAGAACTTATAAATTTATTTATCTGCATTTATATTCTCCATGATTTTATCAATAATCTATATATGTGCTAAAATGTACAGTAAAGATCAGAACCATTCATTTAGTGGTAATAAATATGCTGCATGCATAATAACGAGATGATCTAATGAGTAGTTTTAATTTTAGTTTATCTTTCATAAACATATCTTATTCATTTAGTAAAAATATATATTTTGATAATTGTATTCATACATATTTTCTTACAGCGATGTCTACAAAGTAATGACGAATAAGTAAGATATTATATCACCAAAAGATCTGCTAATTGTATACCGTAATTATTCTCGAGAGAAAGAGAACTTATAAGTTGAATTTCTTTATTTTAATTATCTATCATCTTATCATGATATACTAAGATCGGATAAAGGGTGATAAACGAAATTGGTGGTGAATACGAGTTTGGGTATATTTTCTAACAGCGAGATCTTCAATGTAATTAGTGATGGATTTTCTTCTTGATAACCAGATTACATAAAGATCCATGCACATTATCTTCTAAGTTATACTTGAGGTCGCTTATGTTAGGAAGGTGCTAAATAATATATTTTATTATTTTAGTGAATTCAAGATGATCTTACAGGTGGAAATCGCAAACGATCTGATATATGCATATTAGTTCACACATAACTCAAGTTTGATATTATAGAGTCTAACATCAAGAGAATACAAAGAGGAGGATGAGAACTAAATATACTATTGCTGCAAACAAGACCATCATATGATTGTCATCTAAGTGTCATATTTTGGTGATATAATATCAGAATAAGTAAGATATTATATCATCAAAAGTTTAACCAATTTTACATCGTTATTATTCTCAAGGAGAGAGAATTTATAAGTTGACTTGTCTTTATTTTAAGTCTCTAATATTAATAGAATATGTAGATGTTCTAACGGTTGTTTTATCTCAAACTTGTCTTTTAGAAATATGTTATCTTCATTTAGTACTAAACCCATTTGGATAATTCTTTCCATATAGACAACACTGTTTTTCTAACAGCTATTTCTACAAAGTAATTAATAATGAATTTTCTTCTCGACGTAGAGATCCATGCACATTTTCTTCTAAGTTATATGATAGTAGGTGGAAAAAATAGATATTGTATTATTTTAGCACATAGTTATTTTGAAAGTACTGCGTATATAAGATAGTGAGATACCCGTTTAGTTTTAATGATCATCCGTACTTATACTGTCAATAAGACCGTTTCATTATTTGTAGTCGTAGTAGTGAAGCTAGACTTGATATTCGACTTAATTAAAACCTTGAATCAAGCTAATATGTAATATGCTAGAATGAAACATGAAAGTTGTTATGTGGAATATATGTATATGATAATATCCCCGCATCTAGACATTTGGATTGGTTATATTATTTTAACGTTGAGATGCACGAACTTGTTTAGACTGATCATATGCAAAACATCAAAACGTTATTGGGCTTGTGTATTTTAGGGTTAGAACGAAATATTACCTTATAAACTCATGAATATACTTGTGAGTTTACCAGTTATTGCAAATAGGTCTTGAGTGATATTTGATGAGTAGAATTTCTTGTATTTGATGAAATAGTTGGGAGGATAATTCAAACTCAATTTAACTCATTGTTGGTAAATCTGCCACTAAAATGTTGATAAACAAGATAATGTGTTTTATGTATTCTACTATGCAGATCAGAAAAGTACTTAGTACTTAGAGATGTACATGGTTGTTAATGTTCTCGAAGAGAAGAGATGCAAGTCATGAGTTAAGATAGTACTTTGGTAGTAAATTGGTACTAAGTCTGAATAAAACTTCTAATACAAAGATGAAGATGAGAACTATAACATAGTTGCAAACAAGACCATCATATTATTGTCGTCTAAGTTTCATCTCAGTTTCTTGAATAGATAGAATAAAGGATATTTCAACCTAAGATATACAAACCTCTCGTAATATATATAATCTACTACTACACATAGTATTTAGTATTTAGTTGTCAATGTAGACTCAATAATTCAGCCTAAATCTACCTTCTATTTGTTCTAGTCAAACACGAAAAAGAAAGATATAATGTTGCATAGAAAGTTCATGACGAGTATATCCTTTGATGTATCGTAAAACAATACAACAAGAGTATATTGGAGTAAAGTTTCTAAAATAATATCATTGATAGTAAATGCTACACAAAAAATACACAGTATTAATTACTACATGCAAAGCATGACAAGTATTACGTATCATTTTCATAATGGAGAGTATATCTTTGGATGAATCGTGAAACAATACATCCAAGAGTATATTGGAGTAAAGTTTCTAAAATATATATCATTGATAGTAAATGCTACATAAAAAAATACAGTATCAAATTACTACATGCAGAGCATGACAAGTTTTAAGTATCAGTGCCATAATGGAATGGATATCTTCGAGTAGAGTTTCTAATTTAAAAAACATCTGGGTATTAAACCGTACATGAAACACTGAAACACTGAACCATGGAAAACAGAATACAACTTATATTCAGGTTGATTTTATTATTCAAATCTTTACTCTGTATATATCTTGAACTGGTGTATATATGATAACATCCAAAAAGAACATTACCAGTTATTACAAAAGGGTCCTAAGTGATATTCATGACGAGTATATTCTTTGATGTATCGTAAAACAATACATCCAAGAGTATATTGGAATAAAGTTTCTAAAATATATATCATTGATAGTAAATGCTACATCAAAAACTTACAGTATTAGTTACTACATGCAGAGCATGACAAGTTTTAAGTATTAGTGTCATAATGGAATGGATATTTTCGAGTAGAGTTTCTAATTTAAAATACATCTGGGTATTAAATGTACATGAAACAGTGAACCATGGAAAACAGAATACAACTTTTATTCAGATTGATTTTATTATTCAAATCTTTATATGTTACCCTATGTATATCTTGAACTGGTGTATATATGATAATATCCAAAAAGAATATTATCAATTATTAGGAAAGGTTCTTAATCAAGAACCAATGTATATCAGATTATAGTACTTTGGTACTAAGGCTGAATTAAACTCTAAGAACAAATTAAGATGGTCTTATTGATGAGAAAAGTCATAAACTATCTTACATATAATATTAATTCACAAACAACTAAAGTTTGATACTATAGAGAGTCAGTCTTAAATCAAGAGAATTCAAAAATGAAGTTGAGAATTAAATATACTGTAGTTGCAAACAGTACCATCGCATTACTATCCTCTAAGTGATATTGGTGCGATTTTCTTGAGTCGATAGAATAAGTACTGCTTGTCATTAAAACCTAAGATATACCTAACTCTCGTGATGTAAATAATCTACTACTATACTTAATATGTAGTTGTCAAGTTGGACTTGATAATTCAACCTAAATACCTTTCATTTGTTTTAGTCAAGTATGAGAAAGAAAGATATAACCTTATATACATATATAAAAGTCATGACAAGTATATCTTCTTATCAATGTATTTTAAAAGAATACATTCAAGGGTAAAGTTTCTCAAACATCTATCATTGATAGTAAATCTACATAGAAAGACATATAGTATGAACTACTACATGCAGAGAATGAAAAGTAAGAAGTATATGTGTAATAATGGGATCTATATCTTGGAGTAAAGTTTCAAAAACATCTCGGTATTAAATGGAACAATAAAACATGGAAAACAGAATACAACTTATGTTCAAGTTGATTTCCTTATTGAAATCCTTATATGTTACCAGATGTATAAATATATAGCTTTAATTGGTGTATAGATGACCATATCCAAAATATTAAACCGACATTACATGTGTCTTTAAGATCTAGCCTGAAGGTATATGAAGTATATATGATGGACTACATGTGATATTCAGTTAAGTGAATATAAAATATATTTAGAATAATTGTCAAGTTATTTAAATTTAGAAATTGAACCATGTGTAGATTGACCATATGCACATATCAGAACGCTATTGGGATTATGTATTTAAGTTTTAGGGTCAGAAAAGCTTAATAAGTAAATTTTCCCGGAGAGAGGTTATCAGTTGAGGGTTATATTCGTGAAGTGAAGAGATGAATGTCATGAATTAAGGTAGAACTTCGGTAAACAGTCTAAGTAATAGTTAAAACCTATAAGATGTAAATTAATATAATGGTATTATTTGATGAAACCTAAGACACGATTTAGTATATAAATGGAATTTTAGTTTGATAATCTAGAGTCTTACGAACAAGAAAATACAAAAGATAAAGGTGAGGCCTAACTATTTATTGTTGTAAACTTCTCATTAGTGAAATATCATCTTATTGTTATCCAAGAGATTTATGGTGAGATTTATGAATCAAGTCCAGCTTAACTACTATACATACGTGCCACGTAAATAAAAATGACACTACATGTGTATTTAAGTTATATAAGGTTAGAAATGAACAGATATTATGAGTACCTTAAGGTTTAAAGACATAAATTCGTGTAAGAATATCATAAGTCACTTTGAGAAGTATCTTCTTGTATCTGTTAGGAGAAGTATGGTTAATCAATTAAAACCAAATGTATAAACTATGAATATAAACACATATAGTAATTATATTCAGATTAAGACATATTTAGATTCACCTACACATATAGTATGTAGTAGTCAAGCTGGACTTTATAACTCAACATGATTAATATTCAATCTGTTCTGAACACTGAAAAAACTCACGTATGGAGGATAAATGATTGATAGAATAAATCATGTTGAGCATTGAAACGGAGCGTGTTCTAATTATTTGAATCATGTAATACTTAATCAACTAATTCTACTTATATTTGTTAAATATTTTGAAACCAAGTTCTACATGATAAACCAAAAAGAGAAAGATGTAGGGTTACAATATGGTACCACAAGTTTCAAAAACATCTGATATTAAATTGATACTACATGTGTATGAATAGGGTTCTAGGGTTAGGAATGAACACTATGAATATCTACGGTTTATACTTCAGAGGAATGTTTCCAGTGTAAAAGGGTCAGAAACCATCTAAATGACATTTCTAATGACATCTGAGTGAGACCAGTCTTGATCTTTAAGTTGTTGTATTTGATAGGATAAGCGACTCATTAAAAGTGAATATATATCAAACTCTTTTGAATATAGTAGTTAAGCTGGACTTGATTTTCAAACCTATATCAAGATCTTGCTTGTTTTTAACAATGAATAAACTACTATACGAGAAAAGAGAAAATTGTAATGATACGTATAAAGATGAACTTCAGTACATATGGTTAAAGTCAATAGGAAAAGCCAAGAGAGTAGAGAAAATATTAGTGGAAGAGATATAGAGATCATATTTTATTTAAACTTTGAATCAACATTTATATGAGTTAATGGAAAGGGAAGATGTAATGACGAGTACGAAGTATCAGTACTTTAACATAATACAATACATCCAATAATAAATTGGATTAAAGTTTAAAAAGCATGATGTTAAATGCTATTGTAAGATAAATAAATCAAGAATGAAGAAAATTATCAGTTGAGGGTTGTTGACGTTAAGAGAAGAGAAAATCATGAATCATGATACTACTTGGATATAATAAGATTAAATTGATATAATGGGTATTATTTGACGAAACATCAGAATATATAAAGAAATTAAAGTTTGATACTATAGAGTTTTAACAACACGAGAACACAAAAGTTGAAGTTCAAACTTAACTTTATTATCGTCTAGGACTTCCCATGAGTAATTGAACCGTAATATTATTGTCATCTAAGTCAAGTTGATGTGAATTTCTTGTGATTTTTTTTCTATTGAGAGAACAAGTAAAGTTACTCACTAGAATCTAACTTATACCAAATTCTTTTGTATATATTAGACTAGTGAAGTTATTAAAATATTCAAGACATAGATTAAAGACAACAACAAAAAACCAAGGGAGTACAGAAAATATTAGTGGTTGTTCGCTTGAGTAAAGTTTAAAAAACATAGGTGTTCAATGCTACTGCAAGATAAATGAATCAAGAATGGAGAACATTATCAGTTGAGGGTTAAGGGTTGTTGACGTTAACAGCTGAGATGTTAGTCATGAATCCTCGTACTGCTCAACATAATAAGATGAAATGAATATAATGCTATTATTTGACGAAAGTCAGATCAGATGCATAAACCATTTGATATATAAAGAAAATTAAAGTGTTACACGTAAATAAAAATGACACTATATGTGCATTTTAGTTATATAGGGTTAGAAATGAACAGATATTATGAGTAGCTTAAGGTTTAAAGACATAAATTCGTGTAAGAATATCATGTCACTTTGAGAAGTATCTTCTTGTATCTGTTAGGAGAAGTATGGTTAATCAATTAAAACCAAATGTATATCAAACTATATGTATAAACTATGAATATAAACACATATAGTAATTATATTCAGATTAATACATATTTAGATTCACCTACACATATAGTATGTAGTAGTCAAGCTGGACTTTATAACTCAACATGATTAATATTCAATCTGTTCTGGACACTGAAAAAACTCACGTATGGAGGATAAATGATTGATAGAATAAATCAGGTTGAGCATTGAAACGGAGCGTGTTCGAATTATTTGAATCATGTAATACTTTATCAAGTTGGACTCCTTTAAACTCTTCATAAAGTTATACATATGATCAAATGGAAAAGAAAGATGCAATGTGACATATGAGAAGTCAGTACCTCGAGTATTATAAGAAGGGAATACATGGAAGGATATACTCAAGTATAGTCTACAAAACAATTCATATTAAATGGTACATAGGAAAACCGAACATGGAGACAGTATACAAATAGATTGATTTTATATTGGAACTAAATTCAAATATAAAGCACGTTCAACTTGGTTATCTTGACCATATGCAAGATATCAGAACGATAGCACATGTCCATTTTAGTTTGAGGGTTAGACATGAACATGAAATATCATATGCAAATAGCGTAGGGTTTAAACTCATGTAATTCTGAGGAATCTTTAAGATACATGTTAATCTTTAATACTTGAAAAGACAGAGAAGGATGTCAATAATCCATAGTGAAAAATTGAGTGATTTAATTGAAAAGCATAGATGAGTTCCATGAATTAAAATAGTACTTTGGCAAAAGTATGAGTAAATGTTGTAAGATCTTGTTAATAGAGGCTCATTGTATGAAGAAATCCTAATAAATGCATAAATGATATAAAGTTCAAGTTTTAATTCACAGAAAAATTTAGTTTAATGTTGCAGAAATTAAATGTTGGCAGAAACTGATATTGGTTTCTGAATTATTTTAATTGTTAATTGACATAGTTAGTTGATTAGTAAATATGTCCAACTGTCTCTAGTAACTTAGATATGAAAAACCCAGAGTGTATAAACAAGAGTGAAAGACCTTGTTTGAAGTATATAATCCTAAATAGGCAAGTATAGTACTTCGGTAAACATGAAAGATCTGATTGATAAGTTGTGATTCGATGGAAAATCACAAAACTCAGATAAGCGATCTAAAATAATGATTTTAATTCATAGAGATGTTACAGTTGAAACTTTACAGTATTAGATTAATTTATGTCTGAAACTGACTTTGGCTTCTGAATTATTTTAGTGATAGTAGATATAGTTACTTGACAGTGTGAATCTGCTCAACTCTCACTTGTAATTCATATTTGAAAAACCGAGGGTGTATAAGAATGTGACATTTGGCTATATATGAAGTCTTGATCCTAAAAGTTTAGGATACTAATACAAACGTCAGAGTAATATGTGTAAGATGGAGTTTACAGAGTATTGTTAGAGAAAATCATAATATATATACCGATGACATGGAATATAAATTTTTATTCAGAAGACACTTTATTTTAGAGGTTCAGAGTCTTAGATTAATTTTCATAAGAAAGTGATATTGGCTTCTGAATTATTTTAGTGATAATAGATATAGTTAGTTCATCATGTGAATGTGTTCAACTCAGAATCAACTGTAATCACTTTTTAGAGGTTCAGAGTCTTAGATCAGTTTTCATCTGAAACTGACTTTGGCTTCTAAATTATTTTAATTGCAGTTGAATAAACAATGGATAGTACAGTATGTTGTTAAGCTGTCACTTGGATTCTATATTTGATCAACTGAGGAACCCTAAACAAAAGAGGGAGAGCTGTGCGCACAGTCCTGATCAAAACTAATCGCTATAGAGGATGATCGAGTAATCCAAAACTATATGATCACGATAATCATTTATTAAGTACATATGATTCATGACATAGTGAGTGTGAAGTGTCCATATGATGGGATATTACAAATGAGTATCCATGAAAATAGTTTCTATAAAATAAATGAGCTCCAAACTGTATATATGTGATATTGATTGAAATAAACTGAAGGTGAGAAATTCAGATATGGATCCTTGAAGGGTCTAACAACTACGTGTGCTAACCACATGCAAAGTATAGAAATGATACAACCGGCAGATTTACATATACGCGGAAAGAAGCAAAGAAGGACCAAGTTTGTTCTTAAGAAAAGTTAAACCCTCCACCATCAATTTTTTGCTCACACTTTTTATGAAGGGGTGTTAAGTGACATTTGAAACGTAATAGGCAAACATGATAAACTCTTTGACAATTGCGGATACATGTATTTTAAGTACACAAGTAGTAAATAGGTGTAAATAGAACAAAGAAAAGTTTAAATACAACAACTTACATGGAGTAATGGAAAAAGTGTCCAATATTTGGGTTTATTATGTATATCTAATGGGTTGCTATGAAAGACTAATGGGTTAAAGAGATCGAAGTTACATAGAGTAATGAAAGAAGTACTACGGTATTTGGATGTATTATGAATAAGTAATGGGTTACTTAGATCGAAATGATATAGGGTAATGGAAGAAGTATTACGGTATTTGGATGTATTATGAATAAGTAATGGGTGACATAGATCAACGTCACATAGAGTAACGAAAGAAGTACTACGGTATTTGGATTTATTATGATAAACTAATGGGTTCCATATTCAAGGTTATTCAAGGTTACTGGACCAGCCAGTCCAATATTTGGGTTTATTATGTATATCTAATGGGTTGCTATGAAAGACTAATGGGTTAAAAGTGACATAGAGTAATGAAAGAAGTACTACGGTATTTGGATGTATTATGAATATGTAATGGGTTCTTAGATCGAAGTGATATAGAGTAATGGAAGAAGTACTACGGTATTTGGATGTATTATGAATAAGTAATGGGTTCTTAGATCGAAGTGATATAGAGTAATGGAAGAAGTACTACGGTATTTGGATGTATTATGAATAAGTAAGGGGTGACATAGATCAACGTCACATAGAGTAATGAAATATGTACTACGGTATTTGGATTTATTATGATAAACTAATGGGTTCCGTATTCAAGGTTATTTTATGCTGGAAGAAAGAAAAACAGACATACATACGAGCAATTAATTTATTCAGTACCAAAGAATCAATTCACGTCCAAAAATGAAAAGAACATTAGTCCACGAGTAATTAATTAGTTTAGTGCCTGGCAGCGTAATATATTTGTTCGATTGCCAAAGAATTAATTCGTAAAAAAAAGGAAAAAAGAATTGGATGCAGCACCGGGACTTCCCGGGAGGTCACCCATCCCAGTACTATTCCGGCCCAAGGGCATTTAACTGCAGAGTTCTGATGGGATCTGGTGGCGTGGCCCTGGTATGACCGCATCACGCTGCAAATGGTGGTATCCAAGTTTATAATAGCCAGTTGTTGAGGCATGAACATGGTTTAGGTAAAAGTTCGAGGGAGGAATAATGTTTATCGATGATGGCGAATTTCATAGAAAAAATCAACTCCGCGAGACAATAAACCACCGGGGAAAAGTAAACCATCGCTACATTATCGCTACATTATCGTAAACCATCGCTACATTATCAAATACACGGGAATAGTTACATCGAGTCTAAAATTTAGCTTAAAGGCCCTGAATAAAATCATACTTTGCGTTGAAGTAGTCGGAATAAGATATCGGGAGCCGTCGCAACATTAATGAATCGGGAGGAGGAGGAAAACCATCGGCACCGGAATAGTTACCATCGGGTAAAAAATGTAGGCTTAAAGGCCTCTGAATTAAATCATACTTTGCGTTGAAGTCATCGGAATGGAATATCGGGAGAGCCTCCGCAACATTAATGAATCGGGAGGAGGAGGAAAACCATCGGCACCGGAATAGTTACGTCGAGTAAAAAAATTCGGCCTAAAGGCACTGAATTAATCGTTATTTACGTTGAAGTCAACGGAATTGAATTTCGGGATCCTGTCACAAAATTAAAGCAACCCCAAACATCGGGAGGAGAAGGAAACCATCGGGTCCACGGAAATAGTTACGGCCGAGTAAGAAATTAATGCTTGAAGCCCCTGAATTAAATCGTACTTTTGCGTTGAAGCGTATGGAATTTAATTTCATGAGCCCGTCGCGACACTAAACCATCGCTAATATTCGGGAGGAGGGGGAATTTCAAAAGGGACTTGACTTGATCCCTCTGAGTAATTTGTTTCGGGAGTAAAAACGGGCCTAAATTATGAATCAAGTTCAGTGGAAAGGGAAATATTTTGAATTAAAAGGGATGGGATTAAACCGGAGAAGTTCGTTAAAGGGAAATATTTAAAGTTAAAGGTATAGTAATAAAGTGAAGCAAACGGTTTGATTGATTGTTCCGAAAATAGCGTAGAAAGAAATAATAAATAAGCAATAGCAATAATTTATTCACCCTAAGTTGTAGGCAATTAATTAATAGGGTTAGTTAAATTAGGGTCCCTCTGAAAAGCAAGGGGAAAAATCAACTTAATTAATATCGGGAGGAGGAAGAAACCATCATGGAAAATTAAACCATCGGCCTCCAGGAAAAATAGTTATAATTAAATCGTACTTTGCGTTGAAATCAAAGGAATTTAATATCGGGAGCCGTCGCAGCATGAAAGCATCGCTCTATCGGGAGCCGTAGGACACAATCGGGAAAGAATATTCCATCGGGCTCCACGAAAATAGTTACATGGGGTCTTTAAATTAAGGCTTAAAGGCCCCTGGGCCAAATCATTATTTGCGTTTTCGTCAAAGGAATGGGATATCAAGAGCCGCAGCAACATTAACAAATCATAAATATCGAGAGGAGGAGGATGAACAATTGCTCGAACCCCTCGAAGCTAATTGTTTCGCGAGTAAGTGCGAGCCTAGTTCGTATAAGGAAATATTAAAAGGAGATGTTTTAACAAAGATAAAGTTATAGCAACCTAAAAAGTGAAGAAGACGGTTCAATTTATTTTTCTGAGAAAGCGTAGAAGGAAATACTGAAAAGGTATTAGCAACAAATAGTTGAAATTATTCCTCTGGAATTTGAGAAATTCGTAGAAGGAAATAGTACAAAGTTATAGCAATAACAAAGTCGATGCAATAATAAAAGCAAAGCAGTAGATTGAATAAAGCATTAAGTTCGTAATAAGGAAATATTTAAAAGTAGAAGCAATAGTAATAATTTGTTCCTCTAATGTACCGGAAATATTTAAGAAGGAAACAAGAAGAAGGGAATATGTAAAAAAAGCATGGGAAAAATCAAATATAACACATAATACATGATACAAGGAACAAATAAATTAAGAGAGCAGAAGGAAACAAAGGAGAAACACGGGATTGA
>JAYKYS010000467.1:0-38142 GCA_036924285.1 Asterella californica | reverse complement strand
AAAGACTTGAGCTCCAGCAGATGCAGTGTTAGAAGCAACTACAAAACTGCTAGCTACAGGACTGAAGCGACTGAAACTTGCAAACTTGCTGTGTGTACAGTCACGTGCTGAGCAGCAAATACTGTGTGAATAGTGAATTTTGTGTACGCCGCAAATATGAAGTATCACCCAGCGTGTGAGTAATCATTCTGCGAGCAGTGACCAAGGAGAGTTGCTAAATGTGTAAGTGGAATTTGTTGTGTGAGCCTGAGCATGCATCCACTGCAGCACTGCCAGCGTTTCTGAAGCGCCTTAAGTAGACCCTACAAGAGCACTATGGCTGGTTTCCTCATCAACAGAAGCAGAACAAATGCTTCAGAGGCCATGTAGTGCAATCAAGAGCGCCTTCCTTGGACCATGTCTCATGAACTAGATGAGACTTCCTTGGAAAATGTCTAAAGAAGTATATGAGCTGATTCGAGGCTTACCATGTGAAAGCATGGGATTGTCCAAATCTGTTGAGCTCCTGCTCTTCTGGGCTGTATGTCTTTGATGGTACTGAGGCCACAGCCTGCTCTAGCCTGTCTATAGGGAAGGGTGCGTAAGGATGAGCCGCATCCAGATGGCTCTCCTTCTGATGTCTCAGTGAACTGCAAGTCAACAAGCTAGACTGATGAAGGGTTGGACATGCATGCATCACCTGTCCCTTACAGAACTGCCAGTCAACAAGCTAGGCTGACAGATTTGTTGAACACGCAAACAGCTCTTTTGCTGACAGCTTGAAGAAGAGCAGGTCAGCGGGGGAGGCTGCTGTTTGTAGGGTGGGAGCACCCACATGGGTCACTCCTTGATGCCTCAAGCAGATGCAAGCTGTGAAGCTGAACTGTTGAACTGTTTATCAGCGCACAGACTTGTCAGGCTGTTCAAGGTCACAGGCAGTACAAAGAGGAGATGTGCACTCTGTGCCTCAGATGACTTCACTGCCGGACCCACCACAGAAGAAAAGAGAAGAAGATGACAGGACTCTGCAGGCTGCCTTTGACCCATGCCACAGTGAGAAAGCGGAAGCAACAACAATGCGCACAGCTGCTCTGAGCACAACTCATATCTGACGAGTCTCACAGTGTATAGAACTTGCGCTTAGAACAAGAAGTGAAAGCCAATACAAATTGCATTGTCATTGTGCAGCAGACGATCAACATTGTCTGGCACTGGTGAGCAATTGTGTCTCAGACCTTTGTCAGTGGTGGGCATCAGCACATTGAGAGATGCGTGCACATACACATGTGTAGAATTGGTCAAGCAGGCTCGAGACGGCTGAGTCGACTCACTTCATTTGCGCTCTGAGCGCTTGCGCTTTCTGCTGCATCTGCTGTATGTCTGCATCTTGCAGCGCAGCCAGATCTGGCTTCACCTCATCTTCTCCCTCGCTCTCTGAGTCCGCTGGATCATGCAGCGCATCTAGAATGTCAGGATCTGACTCGCTCAGATCTGACTCAGAGGCCTCATCCAATGACAACTCTGAGTCAGGCCCACGAGTTGATGACTCTGACTCTGAAACTGATCCTGATCCTGATCCTGATCCTGATGCAACTGACTGACTGGGCGAAGAGGCTGCAAGTGCCCTTGTGACTCGTCTGGAATCTGTAGCTGCTGTCAAGGCTGCATGTATCTTCATGTAAGCCTGTACGAGTCATGCATGAGTTGTGCCAAAAGACGATGTGAAAGCTTATGGTTGAAGTTTTCACAGCACACACTGACTATACGAGAGTGTTGCAGACTCCTGAAACCACCCTTCCCGTTTCCCATAACCTCCCCCCCCCCCCCCCACCCTCTTCCCCCTCCCTGCTTGCCCCCAAATTTCCACTCGCACAGCCTACGCATATATGCAGGGGTGGGAAAGACACCACACTGAGAAACTTCACATTTCCTGATGCAAAAATATCCAAGGTATCAGAGTTGCCGATGAACATCAGCCATACAAACAGGAAATCAACCATACCGCCCTAAGTTTCACATCATCTGCTGCAAGAAGATTTCAGGTATCAAGAGTTGCTGCAGCATCAACCACAACAACAGGATGAGCAACACACCAGACTGACACATTCTCTGGTGCAAGGAGGTGCCAGGCGGCACACCTGCCAAGGACATCAGCCACAAAAACAGGATGTGAATCTTTACCGCAGTGAGCTTCACATTCTCTGCTGCCAGATGGTCACAGGTATCACAGTTGGTGAAGGACATCAGCCACAGGGGAGGCCTCGTCCATCAGGTGCTGCAGCGCCTGCGGCATGTACTCACGGCCAGATCGGGGCAGCAGGGACAGCGCACAGACAGACGGCAGCAGTGCACCTGTGTTGGTGGCCTGCAATAGCAAACAGGATCAGCCAGGCTGGACGGCCTCCAGTGGGGGGGAGGGGGGGTTTCCCGGACTGAATTTGTAGTTGGGGCTGCCTGGGAGCCTCGATGGCATCCAGTGCAGCGCCTTGACAAAAGGTCATGCTTCACAGGCTTGACGGAGTACAGTGTTGAACAGAGTTTGAGCACAGATGTTGGGGTCATATGCATTGGAAGGGCGGGATGGGGGGGGGGGGGGTTTGGGCAAGTTTGGGGTTTAGGCTGCCTGAGAGCCTTGATGACCTCCAATGCAGTGCCTCACAGAGTGCAGTCCTTGAATGGCTTGACACAGTACAGTGCTGAACAGAGTTGGGGCCCCTGGGGGGTGTCTGACCTGAGGTTGGGGTTGGGGTTGTCTGAGGGCCTTGATGGCTTCCACCAGCTGGTGCATGCTGGGCGCCTCATTGTCATGAGTCCACCGGTAGTTGGGGCACTCGGCCTTCAGGTACATGTTCAACACCCAGATCAGCCCCTGCAGCCATTATCACTCAATGATACAGCCAACTGAGATGGGGAACGGGGGGGGGGGGGGGGAAGGAAGGGGTGCAGGGAGAGGACAGGCAGGGGGGGGGGGAACATCAGACAACAAGAGCAGGCTCTACAACTTACCTATGGTGGCAGTACCGTGCGCAGGCTCAATATCAAAAAATGCAATCATGAAGCAGAAGCCTTTCGATGCAATGTCCTGCCACTAGGTACTTTCTGCGCATACAGCTCAAAGTACAGGTGTAATGGCAATGATGTCATAGGTATGCATCAATACCATACCTGTGCGTAATGCTTTGCATCAGGTGGCAACAGGTTTGCTGAGGTGTATGCTTTACCCCTACGGGTGCTGTATTCACCCCCCTGTGTGAGCAGGGCTATTAGCAGGTCAGCATTCAAGGTGGCCCTCTGACTGCCAGGCTCTGGAATCACTAGGTTCCTGCACACAGCACCAGCTGTCAGCAGTGAGGCTATGCATGACTGAGGACACGGCACGCACAGCACGGCATGGCAAAGCACGGCACGGCACAGCACGGCGCAGCCCAGCACAGCACAGCACATATGCATCAGAGCCACACCTTATTCAGCAGAGCAAACATATACAATAGCAGCACTGTTACACAAAGTGTCACAAGCGCACAACAATGACAGCAATGAGCAGCGGCAAGACTTACTGATGGCTCCACTGAGGGCTCTTCCTGAGCTCAGGTACTGCTTCCAGAGGGTGAGGGAGTTGACTGGACCACCAGCACCCCTCACAGCTGGTAAGTAGTCATTCCCCTTAGCAATGATGGCGCACAGCACCAGGTCCATTTTCAGGCCTGACGGAAATACGCCCGGACCCTGCAAGTTTGCAAAAGACAAGAAGTCTTTGACAGAGGCACAAGAGCTGACAAGGCAGCCGATATATATATACAGATCTACCAGGTCACACAGTCTGTGTGAGCATAACAGCCAAGATTCAGCCTGGACAATGCGCAGCAGAGCATCTTTTGAGCACAGCATAGCGCAGCGCATTACAGCGCAGCTCAGCGCAGCGCAGCGCAGCGCAGCGCAGCGCAGCGCAGCACAGCACAGCGCAGCGCAGCACAGCACAGCACATACCAAAGCATGTGAGGCGTGCAACAGCACAGCACAAGACAGCATAGCACAGCACAGCACAGACCAAAGCATGTAAGGCCTGCAACTCCTCATCCCTCCCCTTTGCTGGCAGGTTGAGGGCATCCAAGGAGAGGCAAGTGAACCGATTGGATTTGCCCTGCGTCTGCTGCGCCAGGATGTACAGTTTGCTTCACAGGGCACATCAGAGACATCAGAATGATGTCTGAGTCATTGCCAACAATCACATGGCTCCTTTGGGGCTGCTGTTGATTCGCTTCAAGATCTTGGTTTCACCCTCTCCCTGCAAATGAATAACAGATGCTGACCTCCTGTCACTGCATCTGGCATGGCCTGCCCGTTTAGTTCATATGCATATGCATTGTCATCCATGGACAGGATTGCATATTGTATCATCCTCACATGACTGAACTTATCCTCAAAATTGCCGTGAGAGAAGAGTAGGCACATGAGCCAATGTTGCCATGCAGGATGCATGCATGTCAGCAAGACATGTGAGGCAGGTTAGCAAATGCTCTGTGCTGTGGCTGTCTCTACCATGCTCTGTGATGTATCATCATCAATGGTGCTGCTGATGTCATCGCCATGATTATATACGGCACAATGCAGACATGCTGACCTGCACCCGAGCTCCAGACAGCTCAAAATTCAGGTGCTTCCATCTCTGAAGCGTTGGCAGATGTAGTACTCCAGGCTGCGTTCAATTTCTGCCATCAGCGGCGTGCCAGGTGTCAACCCCATGGTTGACAACCCTACCCTCCTGTTCACTGGGAAGGTGACATTGCCTGGTTTGGCAAGGGAGCTGCTGGAATGCTTGTCCACCTTTGACTGCTGTGACTGCTTGAGGAGCTGTGCTGATGTAGGTGCTTTCAGCCAAGGCTGGACTAAAGAGACATAGGGAGTGGGTTTGGCCACTGTAGCAGCAGACTTGATGCTTTCCCTTGCGCGCCGTTTCCTGCAGGTCATAACAGCAATTGTGCAGAGTGCAGAGTGTAGAGGTGTTCACACAGCGTCTGACAGTGCAATGGCTCTTGGCATAGTTTGAGTGTGGCAGTATCTTTCAGAAGTTTAACTTGCCATTGCACTCATGCACCATACTGGACGGTATGAGTACATTGTGGATGGTTTGCTTTCGCCAGCTGTGGGAAAGGCACCACAGGGTGTATTGCTCAGCACATATGACTCACATGAAAAGGGGTCACACCTTTGTGTTAAGAGCTTTGCTAAGGGGGCTGGCCCATCCAATGCAAACATAACACTCTTTCGAGGAGAGGCTAGGGCCATGATGCTGTCTAGCCTTGCAAACAGTATTTTGTGAAAATGGGGCAGGTTTGTACGCTGCAGGCACTGAAGCGCATCAGACAATTGTTGAGCCAAGACATCAGACACGGAAATGAGCTGCACACCTTTCTTCATGGTTGCATGCAAGATGCTGGCCATGTCTATGTACACATGGTCCCAGCTTTTATTGAAACAGGAGACATAAGCATGTCTATGGTTTCCGGCAAACCACGAATTGAAGCCTGGGACACCCATGACGGCCAAAGTCGCACGAGCTCAACACTTACGCCTCCGGCGCACTCCTGTACGGGCACGGGTCGACTTGAGGGGTCACCGACGCATTACAAAACGCTACATCAAGCTGCGCCCCAATAAAGCGTTCGGAAACGCATACGGACGTTGTTTCACTGCCGCCGTGCGCTTTCGCTGGGCCAAGCTTTTGCCAAAATTAGCCACGAAGTTTGACTAACGAGGTCAAGGATCAGTCATGGCATGCCTGACTTCAAGAGCAAGCCATGCCGGACACTACACAGGCTCCTGCAGTACAGAGTAAACTTGCGAATACAGCCATGGCGTAATCCTTGGCATTGGCATGACGTCAGATCTTGTTCGAACAATGCATGCGATAGCGAAGCAGGAGCATGCGGCCGAGCAGAAACGGGTTGCGGAGCAATCTGCTGCGGTGCTGCACATCCAAGATGAATGTCTTTAAAAGCCCAACTATGCCCCTGACGAAAGCTGTATTTCTTACAACATTCACAAAATTGTGAGTTGAACCTGTCGCCTTCCATGTCTTAGAAACCCAAGACAGGCAGCTCCGGTAGAAGGCTTCAAATTTCACCATTACAGTCAGGCTGTTGGGGAATTTTTTGCTGCGCAGTTCCTGACCGATCGGGCAACCGTGACGCTGATAGAACAGGAGAAGCTCATGCGTCAGGGGATGATTCCAAAGACTTTGAATCACTGCCAACACTTCGAGCTGAGGCCTGGCACAACATTTGCATCCTGGTATTCATCAGCAAGCAATCACATCCTTATGATCCACCCACACAACACTCCTCTTATGTTGCGCTCTGCAGCAGAGTCATTGCCGAAAACATTTCACGCTGTATTGCAAGCTTACGCAGCAGCAAGTTTTGTCTGAGCACAGTTGCGGTTGGCAATGTCAGCAGGCATGGTGCAGTCTAGGCAGGCCTAGGCATAGCGTTACCATGACAGGCAGTGCTATAAACCATCAACGTACATACGAGCCGGTAAACAGCACTGCAGGTGCCAAGTCTGAAAAGGGCTTCCAAATACACCTTATCTATGTTGTGTATGAACCTTGCCGTGTCTTGAATGCATCAGTAAATCTCCAGCTAGAACAGCAGTAATTGCCAGAGGTTTGCTTGTTTGGTTGAAAGGTGGGAAACGGTAGAAATCAGGGTATATGCGGGGAGAAGCAAGAGTGAAACACCCATTTTGCCAGTTTACATTGCAGGGTGTTGATATATTTTCCAGACACATCATGCATAGCCGTTGTTCTCTGTATGTGCGAGCAGTGAATTGATGTTTTGTCAGCTTCCCTGTTCCCCGAGCACCTAAATGGCAGGCAGCGCTGGGATAGGCTAGTCTGTTCTGGCTTTGCCTACTGTTGCTGGCTTCTTACCTGGTTATGACACAAATTTCACAGAGGCTTGAAATGTGACAGTGGTGATATGTGGAAACACCTGGTGCTGCCCTTGCTTGTGTGCAACAGCAACATCCAGATTGTTGCGCAGCACTGGTACCACGAGGTCCTTTTCTACGAAACTGCAAGACCCAAACAGTGAAGTAAATGTTTCTCACAAAGTCTAACCTATTACCGTCTGTTCATAAATGTTTCTCACAAAGTCTGACCTATTACCGTCTGTTCATACAGTGCTGTCAGTCATACTTGCATACGTGGCGACACACAAACGGCATTGCAAACAAAACTGAATGTCCGTTATAATGGTCGTGATCAGCATCTCATGCTGCATTGATACAAGACCTTCCTCACTGAACCTGCAAAACTACCTGCACTGATCATTGATAGCCTGTATACTTACATGGTGAGACCTGCACACCTGAAGCCGAATGACAACCTTATCAGACTGCACTGACTGTCTGCTTCTTGACACACATGTCTGTGCCTTCAGCAAATTATAAGGAGGCCTCAGGGCTTGTACATGATGTGGAGATCGTGTTTCATGATCGAGCAATGCCTGAACTGTCAGTCCTACAAAACGTCCGGAGCGACTCTGATTGCATGAGCAGTACTGGTTGGTTCAGCAAGTGTATAGCAGCTGTATCTAGTACAACAGCAAACATTTCCAGTGGGCCCAAGTACAAGCCACAACATACATTCTGACAACAATCAGAGGCCTCTCTCGCCTAAGATTAAATTTGCAAACCCTGTGGTACGTGTAGACTTACAGTATGTACGATAGCTTGAACTGCAATGTGCGCAGTCAGCTTTTTGCACAGGGGCATGCAGCAGCTGTGCATACTCAACAGCTTTTTAACCCAGCCAGCAAACTTTAGAAGCCAAAAAACAATGCTATAAAAAGATGAGATGCAAAGGCATGGCCATGACCACTAGCGACGTTTCTTCTTTGGGCTACTGGTTAGCCAGTGTACTCTGAATAAAAGGGCTGGAAAATATTGAAGAGCCTGACCACAGGCACCAAGACATGTTTTACCACAAACCATTCTGGTTTCGAGAAATCAGTCAACACCAGATGGCCACCGACAAAGGTGACTAGAATCTGAATCGGATTCACTTGTCCAGGGTGCCATAGTCCTGGGCCAATCCAGCATATGTCAGAAAGAACTGCTCAGCGTTGCTGGGCGGAGTGATCTTGCACTCGACGTCAAGGGCTGTTGTGTTGTCAAAGTTCCAAAAGAGATGGGGCACTCCTGCACACGCCAGATGATACCATCCTGAGACGGGGAGGGGGGGGGAGCAGGCAAAGGGGAGAGAGGCAGATTGTTGAACTGGAAGAAGGGGGGGGGGGATTGGGATGTGCAGCATGATATATGCCATGCATGTCTTCCCAACACATTGCAACAGCAGGCAAAGGTTTCCCAAGAGTAGAATTCACCACAGTTTGAATCTCACAATGCAAATTGCACAGGAGCAGTGGCATGCATACAAAAGCAAACTATACACATGCTCACCACGGGAGCTGCTGACATCAAGCAAGGGCACCGCGCTATCTGATATCTGAACAAGTGATCACCACAGTGAAAATGGACGCAATGTGAGTTGGCATTTGCAACTGCCATGCTGATGCTGACAGCCTTGCTGCCTCAAACAGTGACCATGTTGAGGGTAATAACAACAATGTAGTCATATCACAAAAGTATAGCCTGCTTACTAGGTGGCAGGCACAGAGGCAAATCACCAACTTGTGCCACTCCCTCCTTCCCATCCAGGCTGTATCCCATCCTGCAAGTATCAGTCAGCTGGAGTGTAGGCACCACATGTAGAGGTGTTTCAAACACATTCAGTTTGCCTGTGTTTTGCCCATGCAACCCAAGGGTAGCACCATGGCAGGTCATGAGGAATGAATGCAATAATGCAGTTGGAAACTTGGAAAATAAGTTAAGAAACCAAGACAATGCTGATGGTGATTGAGCAACGAAGCTGCAGGCTGGCTGCAAACACTATGCGAGACTGTACAGACTTTTGTTTCATGCTGGGGCAGGGCGGTCATCTGCCCTCAAAAGTGCTTTGTTGGCTGAGTGGTTTGCTGACTGTTGTGCAGCAGGTATGATATGCATGGGAAGGCATGGGAAAGCTCTCATTGATCAAAATCCAGCTTCACTGGACTGGTCCCACAGTCATTTACTGGAAGGCCAACTACTAAGACCGTGAGTGGCGTCCACCCAAAATGAGCTAGACGAATGAACAGCTAGACAGGTGAACATGTCAAGTCCACCTCTATGGCACTTTTGCAAGGCACAGCACAGCACAGCACAGCACAGCACAGCACAGCACAGCACAGCACAGCACCTGCCAGCCTTCACCACAAAACATTCCTCCTGGAGGTCATGAGAATGCATAGGAGGTGAACCACTCTTTCCTGGATAGTACCCTACAGCACTCAACGTGTGGGATAACACACCTCTGAAGGTTTGCAAAGTTATGCCCCAGCAATATATCACCTGTCATGTGCGGAACAGTGAGAACTCATCAATTTTCAGTAATCTGCATGTTGCAGGGCCAATTCACCTGATGTGCCAGGCCTTACAAAACCGCCCATGGTGACATACTTGCCACCAGATTCTTCTGAAGTAACCAATATGCTATACCTACATTGTTACATTACATACTGCCTGGATTGAATGCATGCAGCAGGAACTTTCCACAGTGCAGTCTGAGTGGGGGTTCCTGTCTTGAAAAAAATGACCTGGACTGGTTTCCTGCTCTTGAAAGCTCAAGTACCCGGCGATCTGCCAAAAGCATTTTCGGTCTATTGGCTGGAACCAAATAGCTCCAGAGTATGGCGAACGAGACCGCCACAGCGCTGATGACGACGACCGTTTTTGCCAGCAGCATGACTTGCGGGCCGTGATAATCCTCTTTGCGACTACTGCGTGCGATAACCGTTACATTCAATGCAGTCGCTATGTAATACCGCTGCAGGGCCACCGCAGATACGGATCGACACTCCAGACGTTACAGGTTCCTGTGACACTTTTCTCGGATACTAGCGCATTGTGGGGAAGATCCAAGCCCAACCACGCACCATGTGACGTGATCAAGCGAAGCGAAGATCAGCGATCGAATATGACCAAGAAGAAGACGAACCACCACACTGAGTATACGGTAGGATAAACATCATTTTGTGTTTTGACTGCCCTGCATATTGCTCAATCAGTAATTTCTGGGGACCAGCCCCTACCTCGTCCTCTTTCTTTGCTTTACATGACTACAGGGTCATTGCCAATTTTTATATGAATGTTTTGCACACAGATCTAATGTTGCTAGAGGGTGTTTTAGGGGTGCCGCAGCACTAGTGGCAGTCTTTCATCTCCAGCTATCGTTGCCGCTCTGTTGACGAACATGAGTGCACCAAAAACACTTTGATGAGATGTTTGTTTGTTTGCTTATATGTTTCAGTTCAGATTATTGGTCAAATGGTCATGGTTGGCCCAAAGACCCTCAATGTATGTAGGCTCTACTGAAACTGTCACACACTGGTCAATGTTATCTGTCACTGTTACTGTTTTAGTCATTGACAGCTTCTCTTTTTCTATTCGGATTGACTCGATGTTTGAAAGGCACCTTAAGGTCTGACCCAATTCCCTCGCAAGTCTAGTTATCAACTAGATCACAAGCTTATGCTGCTGCTGCTGAAACTGGACGTTTCTTGAACAAGTGAATTATGACTCTAAATGATGAGTGATGCACCAAGCTATTGATGAAAATTGCATTGCGTTTGTATGTGAATTCGTTGAACTGGACTCTTGTTTGGTTGGCCCCAGGAGGTACCCAGAACAGTGAATTGGTGTTACTTCAGACTAATAGTATTGGTCATAATTGACCCAACGACACTTTGAAATGATTGTTCGATTGATTGATTGTTCGATTGATTGATTGACTGATTGATTGATTGATTGATTGATTGGTTGGTTGATTGGTTGATTGGTTGATTGGTTGATTGGTTGATTGGTTGATTGGTTGATTGGTTGATTGGTTGATTGGTTGATTGATTGATTGATTGATTGTAAGACTGCCTGGTCAAGGCTCACCACCAGCAAGGCGAAAGAGATAAACAACATGATGCAGACGGAAAGTGCCTGGAGGACTGTTGAAGGGGCCGACTGCATCAGTTCAGAAGACGAGTCTTGGCTCAACCACCCTGGCTTCCATCTATCAGATAGCGAGGAGGACGAGCTGCAAAGTTTGGGGGCGCAGTATGTGCACGCTGTCACTGCTATCAAGGTACACCAATCACAGCAAATGTACAAACCTCGGCGCTAGCTCCTGACGACAACCATTCGGTGACGCAGAAAGCTAGTTTGCAACCCTCTAAGCGGTACTGTATGGTCAAAAGCAACCTCTACTGTTGGAGGTAAGCAGTTTGAGAATTTCTGCATATGGTTGCCTGGTTGCTGCAATGCCTCACTGAGTCTGTTGCTTCAATCAGGCACCTGCAAGGGAAGCAGGTTCTGAAGGCAACAACAACCTTATCACCTGCCCTCTGCCAGGGTTCAGGCAGACAAAAGGCAGCACACCATGCATGCCTTGGAGATCTTACTTCCCCAGGAACTTCAAGGCACACACCTTGATACACAGACAATTCTGGCAGACATAAAGTTGGCTTCGCCAGCAGATCCCCAGGCTGCAGCAACTGTTACAAGCAAGAGCGTTTCCCACCTTAGCATCCAAACCCATCATCCTGCAAAACTCTGACCTGGCTTTTGCAGCCCCCAAAGTGTCCACATCTTCACAACAACAGCAGCTGCCATCACCAGCAAGCAAATTGGCTTCCAAACCATTTCCTGGACCTCCACCACTTACTCTTGCACAGCAGCAGGCACCAGAGCAGCCACTGCGGCAGGGTCAGCAAATGGAGCCTCACCGGCGGCCACAGGTCTTGGCTGCAGCAGCAGCAGCAGCAGCAACAGTGACGTCCATAGGGCCGCTAGAGCTCTCCCTGTCAGCAGACCAGATTGCTCTGCTGCAAGCTGCTGCTGACAATGCTCAGCACTTTCTGGACAGGGATGCTGCAACTGCTGGCAAGAATGCACAGCAAGCTGATGGTGCCTCTTCAGGTGGAATTTCAGCCACAATGCGCTTTCTTAGTGTTGAGGTCTTCCTGTCGCCAGGCAGGCGGTCACCAGAAGCTGCAGCATTTCAACTTACCTGATGCCACTTTTCATCATGATGTCAGCAAGTCTGTCCATGAGACTGCAAGCAGACTTTTGCCTCAAAGTCTGTAGTGCTGCTGACAATGTGCCTAAGTCAATCTGGACTGGCTGTCTTGTGAATACAGAAACATACAGAGCCAGAGTGTGCCATGGGATGCTTGCTACCAAGAGCATCTTTCAGTCCTGAGCATGGTCATACTTGAGCAAGTTGTGCAGCACTTGATATGCCTGGTGTACCTAATATCTGCAGTGAGTGAGAAGGGGTCCATGATCAGCAGCCCAATCTGCTTTCACGGCCTCTGTTGAGCTTCACCTGCACCCAAAGTCTATGTGCACCTTGATGTGCTCTATCACGGGGTATCTGCAGCTTGATACTTACTCAAGGCTTGTGTGTTGCAGGTCCAACAGCTGGTGGTGCCACCCCACAGCATGGAGCCGACTGGGACATGCAGTCTGCCATTGTGGAGGCCTTCAAGTCTATACTTCCAGCTGGTTCTCCTGCTGCAGCTGCTCCCCCAGCTGCTGCCTCAGCTTCTGCTCCAGCTTCTGCACATCGCAGTGCACTGGCAGTTGAAGCAACCCCCACTGCAGACCCTGCTGCGTCAATGACCCAGCCTCTGCATGGCCAGACAGAGAGCCCCACCACGCAAGCACAAGCAAACGTGTTGCTGCACAAAGGCCCCATGTCTGAAGAGGCTGGTGCAGAGCGGAGCAAATCTGGTCCTCAGGGTCTGTCCAGCTCCTTGCCTTCAGCCAGGACTCAGCATGCCCTTGCACCTGATGCTAGCTCAATGCCAGCAGCCACTCTGCAGCACAGTCCACTCAGTCAGTTCCCCGTCACAGTGGCATCTCCCAGTGCAATGTTGGGGGACCATGCTCAAATGTTGCCTGATGAGGAGCAAACAGCACCAGTGCCAAGCGAGCCAGCTTCTCTGCAGCCACAGGACCCCCCTCCTGACCTGCCTCGGGGCGCCGAGCCCTTGCATCCTCTGCCTGCTGTGGGTACTCCTGAAGCTGTAACATTTAACAGCACTGAATCATCCAGAGAACAAGCTGCCATTTGCACAGCCTCAAAGCCTGGCGGGTTGCCTGCTCCTCCCACTACTGCTGAAGCTGCAAAGGCAGCTGCACATGCTGATAGGCTTAACGCTGCATCTGTTGCTGCACCTGCTCCAACACCCACAATTACAGCAGTCTCCTCAGCTGCTGCAGAACCTGTCATTGCAGCTGCTGCGAGCAGTCAAGCACCTTCAGACACTGTTGGTAGCAAGCAACTTATCACTGCGTCCACCAACATCCCCAAACCCTCCAATGCAGTCACGCCCCAGCTGGCCCCAGTTGCTGCCACACTCACAGCTGTAGCGAAGCCTCTGCCTGTGTCCCTTGACCAAGCCTCGCCTGTCCCCGGCAGTGTAGTGCCACAATCAGCACCTTTCCCTGCATCACCTGCTTCTTTGACCGCTGAGGTTGCGTACCCTGACTCCCAAGCCCCCATCCAGCCCCTGCGCAACCCAGTGGCTGCATGCATACCCTTTTCCAAGGGATCTTCTTCACCTCCTGGGAATGAGACCAATGGGCCCCCCCTTGTCTCCTCAGCATGCACAGCGTCAGGCACAGCGCTACAGCCACAGGGCAGCATTAGTGCCACAGCTTTCACCCCATCTGCCTCAGCTCCTCTCCCGCCTGCCACAGCTGTCACCCCACCTGCCACAGCTGTCATCCCGCCTGCCACAGCTGTCACCCCGCCTGCCACAGCTGTCACCCCGCCTGCCACAGCTGTCACCCCGCCTGCCACAGCTGTCACCCCGCCTGCCACAGCTCTCACCCCGCCTGCCACAGCTCTCACCTCGCCTGCCACAGCTCTCACGCTGCCTGCCACAGCTCTCACAGCTTCTGCTTCTGTGGCACCTCAGTCAAAGAGTGACAAGCCCTCAGCTGGGTCTGGCACTGCTGCCCAGGGGTCAGTCAGGGGATTTGCTGGGACTGCCAAAGCTGACTCAGCCGCACCTGGTGGGAAACCATTGCACAGCACAGCACCGAGTGCTGTCGTAGTGACTCAGAGCTTTGCAGCTCTAACCTCCCCAGTAGCTCTGAGGGGTCAAGCAGCCCAGGTCCCGGCAAACCTTACAACAGTGCTTGAGACCAGTTCAGGTCCCGCATTGGGTCCAGCACCCGCCAACCTCACTCCCCGAGCATCACAGGGCTTTGCTGGGATTCCTATCAGCCCCTCTCTGTTCAGCCCTGCTCAGGCGGCTGGCCCTATCAAGAAGAAGTCCAGCAAGGCTAGCAAGAAAAGGAAGGCCGAGGAACAGGCTGTCCCCAACTCAGCAAAGCCAAAATCTGGCACTACACAGCCTCCTGCCTCTGCCGCCAAGAAGAGGAAGGCAGAGCGCCAAGCCATCCCCAGCTCTGTTCCCCCTCAGTCTGGCGCCAAACAGTCTCCCGTCGCTGCCGCCACCGCCGCAGCTGCTTTGTCAAGCCTGCCTTCTGGCACACCTGACAGCGCCGCAAGGCAACCCCCCAATGCCCTCAGCCCCAACCCCAAGCGACGCCAGTCAGTCCCCAACAAAGACTCCTTTGAGTTTGTCAGCCTGGAGCTCACTGCCATGCGTAATGCCCATGGTAGTTGTCCGATTCCAATGGTGGGCGCTCATGCTGTGCAGCCACACCTTGCAGATGTCAAATCATTGGTCACAGACAGCACGTACAAGTACAGCCTGAAAGACATCATCAGTGCCATTGGCGAGTTTGCTGTGGGGCGCAAACTCCGGCAGGAGATCTTCCTCGGGGATCTGCAGAACTCCAAATTCCACCAGCAACAGGTGGGCCTGCACTTGTTCTTCCTCTTTTCCTCCTCTTCTTGCTGCCGCTTCTTCCGCTTCTTCTGCTTCTTTTGCTGCTGTACTTTGATTGCATGGCTGATGCAGACGTGACCAAGCAATTGTTTCACTCATTGCAACTAGGCTACACAGGGTGCATGCTCAGTGCGTCAGAACAGGAGTACTGCTTGGTGCGGTGCAATGTGTTATGTACAGCTACATGCCTTCAGTAATTGCCCAACACAAGGTGCTGGTGGCATGCGAGTGTGCCAGTCACATGCATGCAATTCCATCACTTGCTGCAATCACATGGCGGCGCTGGTGATGCATATGAACAACCATTGCCGCCAGAAGCTTGTGGGATCTTTATGCATGCAGCTTGAACATGCTAAGCTTGTTATTGCGCGGATGTTTCTTTCAGTGGCACACTTGAACCAGTATAAGACAGGTGGTGTCTCTTCAAAAGTCAACAAGCTGCGGAAACCGTTGCTTGGCCTGTAGATCTTCTCGATCGCAAGCCTGTTTGGAGTGAAGGCGCAAAAGTCTGCAAATGCAGACCGCTTCCACGAGAAGTTCCATCTTACTGAACTTGTCGCACAACCCAATGCAGGCATCCTCACAAGACATGGCGACATGCTGGTATGCTTGGCTGCTTAATGTGACTGCTTCAAGAGTGATTTATCACGTCTTTTGAATGCAATTGTTGCCCTTACGTAAAGGAACAAAGCATGTGGAACTGGACATAAAAGTCCCGCTGTCACTTCTGTTGCGTCTGTAGTAATGTTGCCATGTTGAGAGGACAAGGCGTGTACAGCTGTTCAAGAGCAACTGTACCTTACCACATGACATCTTTGCTATCTCAAAACTGCTCGGTTTCCCTACACTTTTCTCATATACGCATGTCCTCCTCTGTTTTAGCTCTGCGCAGGCTTTGGCTCACCCATGCAGATGCTTTTAGGGCATCACCTCTAGGTTTTGAAGCAACAACCAACACGTCTGACCTGCTGCGTGTCTGGATCGAATTCTCTTTGCATTGCACAACTTTTTTCTGCTGACTAGGTCTAATATACTGAAGGCTTTGCCTGCCTTCGCATTTTGCACATTTCTTGGGTGTCGTTTGAAAGTTTGCCTACAGTCAGGTGTTGCACATCATGCATTGCCCGCTCCCTGCATTGCTGACTTTGACCATTGCTACATACCTGATATGTTCAGCCCATGTCTTTCTCTATCAATTGCCATCAGCCCCTGCAACATCACGACATGCCTGACTACTACAACTCCGTGTCTCTGCTGTTGATGATGTTATTGTCTTGGTGCTTGTATATCTGACGAGCCCAGTGGACACGGTGCCGCGTGTATAGGACAGTCTACGCAAGGTCTCCCTGCCCTACATCTGTGTTTGTTTGTCATTACTTGAAGACAAGACTGATATCTCAACTTGCTGTGTCCCTTTCTGTAGACAAGAGCCAATCCCCCAGACTGCTGTCTGTGTCATCGTTGGTAGACAAGAATGAGTTCAATTGCTATTGTCTGTAGATGTACTACATTCTGGAGCTGGCCGAGCTGAGTAAGCTCAACAAGCAGCAGGGGGGAGACACCTACAAGAAGGAACTCAAAGCCACTTTGGAGCTGGCAAACGCTGCTGGGCGCAAGCTCAAGGGTGCTGAAGGGGACTTCAAAGCCCTCAACAAGGGTTGCCAAATTAGGCTGCAGCAGCTGGCCGACAAGGGCTACTTGGCGGTGAAGCGCTGCAAGCAGGACCTGCACCAACTCAGGCCCGCACGCTACCCAGGCTGGGAGGGTAGGCCCCGGTATGGCCCCACCATCAGCTTCCCGCTGCCACCACCGCTGCCACCGCCAGCTGCAGCCAAAGCCACAGCTGCGCCTCACAAACCCAAACCTGTCAAGCCTTCTCCCGCTGACTCAAAGCGCACTCCACCTGCTACTGCTGCTGTGCTCAATGCTTCACCCAGCCTCCAGACCTCTCAAGATGTGCAGTCCAAGCCGGCAAGTGCAGCCGCCAAGCAAAGTCAGCTCACAGTTGCAGGTCCGCTGCCACCTGCCAGCCAAACTCCAACCCCCACACCTCAGACAGCGCCATCATCAGCAGCTACAGTGGCGTCAGTGCTTGCAATGTCTCCACTGTCTTCTTTCCAGCAGGCCACTGCCACTGCCAAGACCCAGCTTCCTGAGCCCAACAGTGGCCACACCCAGCAGCAGGAGCAGCAGCAGCAGCAGCAGCAGCAGCAGCAGCAGCAGCAGCAGCAGCAGCAGCCGCTGCTGTCAAGCACCACAGCTGCGCTGGTGGCGGCAGTGGGACCCTTGTTTGAGAGCTTTGTGGCCCAGACCGCAGCTGTGGCGACAGATCCAAGCGTGTCCTTGCAGACGTTGACAGGGTCCATCACTCAGCAACTGGCTGCTGCCATTGCAAATGCTGCTGTGCAGGTTGTAGGACAGAGGCAGCAACAGCTGGCGCTCACATCTGGTCTCTCCTCTGCTCATGTGCCACTGTCTCAAGCAGCTGCTTTGACGACACCAACAAATGCACTGGTACCTGCAGACAGATCTGAACCTGCTGTTGTTGCCTCCACCTCAGTGGATCATGTGTCTGGTAATCCGTCCAAGAACGCATCTGTAGACACCAGCAAGAAAGCAGAATTAGTGGCCATCGGGGACAGCAAGGAAGCCCAAACACACTGTGACGACGGGGCACATACCACTGACAAGGCTGCTTCTGACAATGATGGTTTGAGCAAGGCTGCCTTCACAGGCGGTGATGGTGGGCATAGAAAGCATGTAGCTGCCAGTAGTGATGTTGCTGTTACCCCAGAGGCAGACCAAAACAAGAAACGGGCTAGCAGCCATGGCAAGGGTCAGCACAGTAGTGGTGACAAGAGGCAAAAGACTGGTGCTCAACCATTTAGAGGCGGCACGACATCTCAGCGTCCTGTTGTAGCTTCAAAGCATGCTAGCCGGTCTGATACCAGTACCAGCGACAGAGCGCAAAGGAGTAGTGTTGGGGCGCAGGCGAAAGGTCACAAAGGGTCTGGGAGGGGGTCGCCTGGGTCTAGGGGCTCTAGAGGGTCCGGTAGGTCATCCCCAAAAGAGATGGGCCCCATCGATGCTGTCTCTCGATCTCATATGCAAAAGCCAGCCTCCCCTCAGGCAGCGGGCGAAAATAACTTGACCCCTGCCTTTCAACATGCATACGGGCCTGGTCCAACGCTGCTGCCTTCCAGGTTGAGCGGTCACTATGCAGCAGGGTCCCCCATGACGAGTATTCCCTTGTCTTTTGTGCCCAATGCACCTGGCAACCTAGATTTTCGACCATCAGATGCCTACACTGATGTGATGTTGAGTCCTCAAGCAGGGTTGGCAAATGGTTTCATGCCTTTAATGCCAACCAGTCCTGGGAACTGGCACATGCAGCAGCCCGCCTTGAACAACTTTCCAATGGCAGCTCATTTCTTGCCTGGTGTTAATGAAGCACCTGACTTTTCGCCAGTGAACTGACCTTTTGCAAAAAGTATTGAAGGTAGCAGTGCCTTGTACTATAACGTCAACAGATTGTTTTATTGCCAGGGCATTTAGGTGAATTTTGGTACTGTAGTTTGGGTACACAGGGTAGGATTTGTTGTTTGAAGAACAGGGGACTGAGGCTTGCAGGTGTCAATCTGTGTACGCCCGCTCACTTTTCTGGACCCAACAATATACGTGCCATAACTTGTGCTTATTGAGACTGATTCAGTCTCACTACTGCTTTGGACACAATCTTGCATTTTCACAATTGGAGGTGTTTGGATTTGATTGCGCATGCTTTGCAGCTTCGTTTCTCCCAATTCATGACAGTTTCACGCAGGGGCCCTTCTTGTGAGCTGCAATCATCACGTTTAATTGCTGTACCGTGATGAGGATGGATGGCACACCAAACTTCGGTTGGAGCCTATCAGTAAGCAAGATACTGTTCTTACCTGGGAGGCACCTTATCTGGAACCTGTTTCGGACCTGTTTCGAACCATTCACGAAGGCACTATTACTTTACCTGGGGCCTATTTCGGTTTGGTACACGCTGCGAAGACTGATCGTCACACCCTTCACACTGTCATTGTTCACAAGTCCTGACAGTGTGCTCAAACATGCATCTGTCAGAAATGGAGTGACTACACACAGACAGTTGCTGCCTTTGCACCTGCAGAGGAGACAAATGGGCGCATGATGCCACTGTGTTCGTTCATTGATATGATACCTCAAGATACTACAAACTTTCGAAGTGATGCAAAACTTGCATTGCCGGAGTCTACTGAGCATGAGTGCTTCCTGAGTAGACAAACCTATCATAATGGTACAAGCTGACAACCTGCAACCATACTATCTTTTCACTGTTAGTAACACTATACATCTGCAAAACTGGCAGCATCACAAGCGGGTTGGCCCTCTCATGACAGCAAGTCTCTGCACATGAGCCAACAACTCTCGGCGCATGTATTGGCCCACGGCTTTGCATCCCTGCTCAGCAAGTCCAAACACGCCCTCAAACACATCAACTGCAATCTTGTTGTCCATTTGTAACAAGATTGTTGTTGACAGGTTGGGGTGGATGGCTACAGCAACATCGGGACCCCCGCCAGAGTCTTCCATGTAGTTCATGTCTAGTATGCTGGTGGAATCTAGATAACCAGCTGCACACGCTGCCATGAGGTCTCTGACAGGAATGCCTGCCTCTGCTATGGCCAACATTGCTGCATTGATGCATGCACAGCGAGTGCCCCCATCAGCCTGTGAGTTGCAGTTCATCATGTCAAAGCTCTGCTATGCGTGAAAGCAGGCCACAGTGGCCTTCACAAACAGCGTCACACAGGTATTGACAGGTAGCGTTAAAGCAGACTATCACTGGCATGCTGAGAAAGAGCAAGGGGCACTGCCTTGCGCAGACCAAGAAAGCCACAGTGCGATGTACAATCACAGACAGTTCAGCTCATTATGACAAGGCTCAACGGAGCTCCAGCAGTATACAGTCAGGAGCATGTCATGCATAATGCACCCACCTGCAGAACCTGTACATAGACATCGATTTGAGATGAAGGCATGAGTTCCAGTAGAATTGTCTGCTCAAGGCAGTTTCTGATTATTGTTGACAGTTCAGTGCTTCGGCGGTCTGTTTTGCCTCGCTTTCTGCGTTCACCTGAATGCACACGCTAGCATGACAGTTCTGTAATTTTTACAATCATGCACACCAGAATCTTATGTTCTAGAGTCAGTACAGTTCCTGTATTTGCTTGCCTGTGCTGAATGCTGCCATGGCATATTCACACTGCACGATGGCTCGCCCATGTTGAGCTTTAGAGCGCTGCTCTACTTCCCGAGGTCCAAAAACTGCAGCCAAGACCTAGAGAAAGGTTGACCTGCCGTCGACATACGTCAGTACAAAAAAACGACCGTGTTTCACACCTTAGTGTTACCCATCTCAAATGTGGCAGATCCGTCTGCTTTAGCAAGGACCCCAAATTGGCAGGACAGTTGCCTCAGTTCCTTGGGCCTCCTGCCGTCTAGCCTCAAACCTTCCGGGCTGATGTACTCCATCACCACGAAAGCACCAGAGCCACTTTGCCAGAACGCAGATCCGATGGCGTTTGAGGGTCTGATTCCGTGTCACCCTGTGAAGACCGGCAAGGTCAAGTCTGTCTCAGCAAGTTTGCATAGACTGCTGAGACTGATCTCAAGCAGATTTTAGTCGTGAAACAACCTAAGAGAATTATGTTGAGCGCATTTTGCGGCAGTTAACCCTTTATAAACCCTAGCTGACCTTGCTCTTGCACAAGACCTATTGGTGTTGTTGCCTTTCCGCACCGCATGAGCTAGCTGACTTGAGCATTGTGACGTGACAATGAGCGCAGACGTGCCGCCGAACCAGACGTTGTATGTCAATAACTTGTTTGAGAAGCTGACTAAGGACGAGCTCAGAAAAAGCTTGTACGCTGTGTTCGGCCAATTTGGCAAGGTCCTCGATGTAGTCTGTCTGAAAACATACCGGATGAGGGGTCAGGCTTGGGTCGTGTTCTCGGACGTAGTATCAGCAACAAACGCACTCCATGCCATGCAAAGGTTTCCCTTCTTTGATAAGCCTATGCGGATAACCTACGCAACTAGCAAGTCAGACGCGGCGGCGAAAGCTGACGGGACATTCCAAGGAACAGACAAAAAGGCAAGGTCAAAGAGGAACACCGTAGCTAGAGAGGCTCTTCTTCAAAAAGGCAAGGAAAGGAAGACAGGACCCGGCCATGCAGCTTCAGCAGGCGGTGCTGCAGCTTCTCAAGGCAATGCAGCAGGCACATCTGGACCAAACAAAATCCTGTTTGTGCAATCTTTGCCGGAGACAGCAACAGTACAGATGATACAGATGCTTTTCAGTCAATTCCCTGGTTTCCAAGAAGTCCGAATGGTAGAAGCCCGTCCTGGAATTGCTTTTGTGGAGTACGAAGCAGATGGCCAGGCAACAGCTGCAATGAAAGGGCTGCAGGACTTCAAAATCACTCCTCAGAATGCCATCAGCATTTCCTATGCAAAGGCCTGATTGCTTGTGCCACGTTGAACAAATGATTGCAGATCTGTCTTCGCGTGTGTTTGACATTGCTTGTTCAGTGGCTCAGCTAGCAGTCATCAAAAGTGGTGACAACAGAGATGATGAACATGCTGCTGGCTTTGCTGTCCATTACCCCTTACGAATGGTGTGTTGCATTGCTCGGTACACATTGCACACCATGGCAAGCAGCTGCAAACCAGTGTTCTTGGCTGACATGTTGATAGCAAGTTTGCTTCATTGCAGTACCATGCCTGCACTTTTGACCCTTGATAAAGAGACGCTTGTCCTCATGTTTTGGATTTGTGTAGAGGAATTCCTTTTTAACGCTGTCTTACTTTCAGACATAAATCATACATACTTCTGTTAACTTTATGCAAGGCTTGGACTGCTGGAGGCATCACAGCTGCACTTCGCTGCACACATGTGGGCACCTCTCTTGCATGCTGGATGGAGCTGTGTCCTGCTTCTGTTTTGATAAAGCTGCCTGTACCCAGTGACACGCCACTGCGTCATTTACAGTTGCAATCTGCATGCACCTTTGCCACACAGAGATGTCACCAACTAGCTGTTTGTGTTGACTAATGTAATGAATAACGCGATAGGCAAATAAGTGCAGAGATCAATCTTGGTCAGTCCAGTACAGGACCACTCACATGTGCACTGACTTGGTGCTGTCAGTCTGGTATCCCAGCAGCGAGACTGCTGCTGGGACTGCCGCTGGGAGCATTGGTCATACCTCAGCAACACGTGTGAACAGGAGCGCTTAACAATACAGCATGCTGATTCAGCAAAGGATCCTGATTAAGCCAGTAACAACTATGAAGGTGGGCGCTCTCAAGGCAAAACTGTTTTTTTTGGTAGTGTGACAACAGGCGTTTGCAAGCATGCAAGTGTAGCAATTTGAGAGGCATCTTGCAACTGCACAGACATGGGGTGGAGGGCCCATGTAAAGTGGATTTGGTGAAGGGCGAGCAGCAGGGGTGGGGTTCTGGTAGGCAAAAAAACAGTGCAGTTGCCCTTTTCATGTGCAAACCCTACCTTTGTGACAGGACTGCCGTGACAAGGCTTGCCCTGCTAACCTGATGGGGTGCATACTGCCATCTAGCTAAGCTTGCTTGCAAAGAGAGGCAAGCTGCGGATGAAACACCATGACTGCGGACAGTGTCTTGTCATGCATAAATAGCTTTCTGCTTGTCAAGCTGTGCCTGAAGCATTCACAGGTCTCAGTCATGTCAATCAAGTGCTACTATTTATGGAACTAGTCTAGCAAACCTAAAGGGTCTAAAAGATTTTACTGCTTCATTGGGTCATGTTTTGGTCATGATCCAAGCTGGTGCAGAAGATATTTGCTGACTCTTGGCAGTTTTTGTACGGGTGTATTTTTACCTGATTGTCCACATCCCAATATTGCACGTGTACAGGTTGACGTTTGCAGTCATGCACTTGCGGCAATATCTAACAATTCTTTCAAGCAACTGTTGAAAGTCCCTCTGTAGACGTTGTAAGCATTGCAGCAGTCCTGGGACTCCTGAGCAGTGCAGGCCGGATTTGGTTCAGCACAGTGATTGCAAGGGCAGCGATCGCACTTGGCCTTAATAGCCAACGCTGCTGCTGTCAGCTCGTCGCTGTGCTGGTGCAGGCACGCATCCACAGCTTGATCTGCGACATGACATCCGTCTTGCACCTGCTTTTTGATCCACCATTCTATTTCACGTTTGGCCGCTCTTCTACGCTTGACTGTGGACTCAGACTCCGCTGCAGATAGCAAGGCATTCTGCCGGTCCTCACATGTAAGGTGCACACGCTGCGCGCAAGCACGATAATGCTCAAGAGACTTTAAGCACTTCCCCATGGCCGAAGCGTGAAAGAATCCCTCAAGCAGACCACTAGATTGTTCAAGCAAGCAGACCGATACACACACATTGCCGTCAGAACAGGGGGACGATTAATTAGCCGGCCGGAGGGCCCCCCCGGGGGCCCGGAGGCCGGCTGGTTAGTCATTCCCCTGCACCGTCATCTGCATATTCACACCTTTGCAACCTGAGCCCGGCATAGTCGCCATCATGCGCCGGATCGCTATGCAGCTCCGAGAGAGAAGAGCTAGGCAGCGCCCTGAGTCTCCTGAACCTTTTCGTTCGCAGCGACGACGAATGACACAGCTTTCTGAGCACAATTCTGAACATAGTTCTAGCTCTCACTCGTCTGCAGCAAGTCGAGGTCGCGGTCGCGGCTCTGGTCGCGGCCGTGACCGAGGCCGTGGGCGACCTTTGCGTCTACTCCTCCCCCGCCTGGCCACGACAGCTATGGGCCAACTGTCAACGTGTTTTCGGTGACATCAGGAATCCTTCGCCAGAACTGCCCTTCACTTTGACGTGAGTGACAAGGAGCAAGGCAAACACACGTTTCTGTAACTTTCATTTCTCAAGTGTATTTGTTGCAACCACTGAAGCCTCATGGTTTTGCAGGTTGTACACAGCAACATTCCACCTGGTATTTTGTGTGAGGCTCACACGGCATATCGGACAGTGTGCACTGAGTTTACTGCAAACCGCAAGCTCACCACCAAGGCCAACTTGTGGAAGATACTGTTATAGTTCTGGGTGCGCCATCTGAAAGCACTGCATGCCAGTCCAAAGCGTGTCCTGATGATGTGAACAGCTATGCATTGCTTATGTTTCCCTATTTGATGTTGCTAATGCTGATGCTGATGTGACCATGATTGTTTCCATTGCTGCCAATCATGCAGGGGAATACATGCCAAACGCCAAATGGTCACTCATCGGCAACGGTCGAGGCATGACAGCACAATTTGAAGAATTACAGTGCACATTGGCTGCTTCAAACACAGATGCAGGGTGTTGTGTGTGTCAACGAGGCACACCTGGACCTGCTGATGATGACAACAGCGTTCAGAATTTTGATGATTCAGCCTCTGGGGTGTCAAGTGATCAAGTGGAGGCAGACAACATTGACTCCATGCCTAGCTATGACGCATGTCTCTGTTTAGCTTGACTGCCCTCTGTTACCTTCTCTAACCACTACAGGAACCCTTGCCAGCTTTGTTGACAATTTTACAACTGTTCATGACACTGGGCTTTGGACCCCCCATCCCTGGGGGAGTCTGTAATTAAATGCTCCCCGCAGACATTGCTCACAATGCAATGTGATGCATTGCTCACAATGCAATGTGATGTTGCAATTTGTTTCCCAGGGGTGGGTCAAGCCAACGTTGGGGTGGGGTGGCGTTGGGGGAGAGCGGGGTCGGAGCAGGCTCATATTCTGTTTTGATTGCATGCTTCCAAGAATCCGATCTGTATTGCTAAGTTTGGGCTTGCCATTACAGATCAGACACCGATTAACGATTACCACAGGTTGCAGAGTACAAACAGTGGGCTGTTTATACAGAGACCTGAAGGCATGCAAAGAGGCGCAGTCACACTACAAGAATATGGTTGCCAGACCAATCGACTGAGAGTATGAAGCAGAAAGTGTTGGTAGTGAGTAATCATATCATGAACATGAACACCAGCTGCTGTACAGCAAAAGCCCCTGAAATTGGAATGCAGTTGTGCCGCAAAACCCTCACCACGGGCAGAAGTTACCGTACAAGCCGCGCTTAATAATGCATGTGATGCAAATGACATGGCCCAGCTTTTTGCTGGATGAGGCGAGAGGCGCAGTGTAACAGGCGAGACGAGGTGATGTATCGCAGCGCCTGACAGGTTGCATGCGGCGATGTTGTTCTGGATGGTTTCCCCCAGCGCCAGCTTCCTTAGTCTGACAGCGATCTGCTGAACAGTGAGTGAGTATGGAGAGTCGGAGTGGAAGTCTGCCGCCGAAGTCGTCCGATGAGTGGCGAGCAGGGCTGCGTCTGAAAAATAACGTCGGGCAGAACTTCAGCCCTCAGGTCAGCTACCTCGCCTGGCTTGTTGACGTCGACTTTTTGCAGGTTGCATTTTTTAGGGCAAGCCTGTCGAGTTGCGTTCAGAGCAGGCTGCCTGCGAACAGGGGCATATGCGCTGAACTACCTGATGATGCAGGCTGCGCATGTACAGCAATTGCAGGAAAAGCTGTTGGACGTGCAACAGCAGCTGGAGAAGGAGTCCAGGAGAGCTCAGCTCTTGGAGCAAGAGCTTTCGCACCTCAGATCACTGACACTGCAGCACACAAGGCATCAATCAGCAGGCACGCCTGCTGCTGTTGCCCAGCCAGAACCAGGTCCGCAATCAGTGACGGCTCATATCCACGAATCAGAGCCCAATTTACAGCCAGACCTGCGTCCCAGAAGCCAATCCATCGATGGCAAACCCTCCTCTGCTTCCTACAACCCCACAGAGGTTCACAGGGTACCCTCTGCCCCCATCCAGCATGCCAGTTCCATGCGGAAAGCAGGCAACTTGGACCGAGCTGTCAGCAGTGCTTTGCATGCTGTGAGCGGAGCCTATCTCAAACAGCAGCTTGCTCAGCAGTCATCATCCCTGCGCCAGCGGCAAGAGCCCATGTCAGATGCAGAAAGCAAAGTGCATCGCTTCATTGAGCAAACGCAACCTGTCTTGCTCAGTGAGACATCTAACACAGTCACGATTAGCAAGCAGGCCTTTGAGCTGCTGGTTTTTAAGGATAGGGCCATCAACGCCGTGAAGGAGGGTATCACCATTGCAGATTGCAGCCTGCCAGACCACCCGCTGATCTTCACCAACGATGCCTTTAGTAAGATTACAGGGTACAGCAGAGAGGAGGTACTAGGCAAAAACTGCAGGTGGGATTTTGGTGCAAGGACAGCTGTGTTTCTAGCCTGCCAAGCTGTTTTGTGTATTTCTGAAAGAGACTAATCTTGCAGTCAGATACTTATGGGCAATGTCATGTCATACCCAGGCACATAGTGTTTGTACTTCTTTGCATGCTTGTCGCACCATAAGGAAAGTAGGCCAATTTGCTACAATGCCACATCAGTGATAGACACAGCAAGATACTGAACGGAGAAACTGCTCTCTGATCATTTGTTGCCAGAAGAGTTCATTTTGTTGCATGGTCAGTAAGGTGGGGCGCTTATCAGTAGTGAATGCACTCTGTGTATAGCTTATACAGGTATAGCTCATGACCACAGTATGCTAGATGTCACACAGTAAGCACAGCGAGACTGTTACGCTTGGTAGACTGGCTGTGTTGAAGACGCTGCCTTGTTGTGCACACCCTCGGCGTTGAGTGGTCAGTCACTGTTGGTGTACATGTTCTCCTGCAGGTTTCTACAAGGGCCAGGTACCGATGATTTGGAAATTGATAAGATGAGAGAGGCAGCTTGTGAAGGTATCTACAGCGACAGGCACCCCCCCCCCCCCCCCCCCCCCAATTGCCTATTCTTGACACCAATTGTTTATCTGCAGACACCTCACCACCTATCATCAACCCCTACCCACCCACTTTCACATTTGTTGTCCCCCCTCTTTAACCCCTAGCCATGCATCTTGGGGTCCATCAGAAACACCCACCTGTGCCTTCAGAAATGCCTGCCCCATTTCACAACCATTCTTGGGTGTGTATGACTGTGCGTGCACAGAGTAGGTGTACCAATTGCAGAATACACCGAAAACTTGTTCAGTATCAGGTGAGCATTGGGTACAGCAGTTGTTTGCTGCATCATATGTCAACATGTCCTCACGTGCATGTCAAAACATGTCAAGTCAATGCCTGTGTATTTTCAACCATACATGGTCTCATCTATGCAGGCAAAGCCAAGCGTTGTTCAGCTGCTGAACTACAAGAAAAATGGCGATCCTTTCATGAACTACCTGTCTATCACGCCCATTCATGACAGCAGGGGCCATGTGACACACTTTGTTGGAATCCAGTCTGATGTCAGTGACCTGGTGAATCATAAAAAGGCTGAGCTTGCGGCTAAACATGAGGCAGCACAGGTATGTCTTTTGCTCAGCCCTTTGCCTTTGCTGCCCACTGCTGTCAAGACCAAGGCAAAGCTGCTCACTTTGAGCAGCTGCGATCTGCTCAGAGGTTTTGAGAAGAGTACAAAACTTTATCTTATGTATATGTAATGGGTGTTATGGGGTTTAACCTCTACAAACGTACATATAGCTCCCCGATTCAGGTACATGTGAAGGTGCTTGGCCCCAGAACTTGCACACAGTTGCATACGCCCGTTTATGTATGCAGCTAACATGTTTCAATAATGCCTTGATGGGCTACGTATTTTGCAGAAACGCATGTTGCTGCCTGGCAGCAGACTCAATCAAAATCACAGCTGCAGACATTGGTTCATTGCCTAGGGGCAGACCACACACATAGCAGGGTTCAAGGGGGGTTTGAAAATGGTTTGCGAGGTTTTTGCTGATGCACGCTTTCATCACAATTGGGAACGACCTGTAAGAACTTCAGTTACATAGCTGTTCAGTCATCCATAAGGGCGTGAAGCTCTATAAAGCCTTTGGGCCATTCAGGTAACATCACAGGATCTGCTGCAAGTCACATAGCTATGGTGTATTGGTTATACAAACAACAAGAGGCTGTTTGACCACCCTGGCCAGTGAATCATCCCAGGAAGGGCGATGCTGTATTTTGCTTATCAACTGTCTGACTTGCCTGTGTGTAGGCAGCAGCAGCAACAAGAGGTGAAGAGTCAATTCCTTGCACGCATGAGCCATGAGATCAGGACACCTACCAATGGCATGATTGCTGTAGGACAGCTCCTTTGCAGGTGATGTTGCCTGCAACATCTCTGAAACACAGTTGTCAAGCGTCAAGTGGCATGACAAGCACCTGCTGCATGCTGCATTGCACCTGGGTACTGCCCCGCCGCATGATATGCTGGTTTGCGACCAAGCGTGAAAGCAGCGGCTGTGCAATCTCATGCCACAAGGGGAGATTTCGTGTACAGAGGCAGCCTGAGGCATGCAATTGTGGAAGTCTGTCCGTCTGCACCCTGTACTGCTCCATCTGTGTAGCACATATCATCTGCTGCAGACATTGCACAGGGCCGCTCTGTCTATCTGGGCAAGAGCTAGTGGCAGGATATCGTGTCGATAGCTGTTTCAGAGATGGGATGATGTTGTACTCTATGTCTTTTGTCATTGATTCAGGACTGAGCGTTCGTCTCTCAAGGTACAAGACGTTCCCACTGTTACCGCTGGCAATACTTGTTTCACGAGAGTATCTGCCAGGAGTGAATGTATGGGCAATGCTGTTGATATTTGGGTACAATATAGTAAGTCTGGTATATAAAGCTATGCTGCGTAAGTGACATCGCATATTGCTGCAGAGACTGTCTTGTCGCCTGCTCAATGGGACCTCATGAACACCATTCGCTGCTCTGGCGAGACACTCCTGACTCTTATCACTGGACATCCTGGACTTCAGCCGCATCGAGGCCAACAAGATGGTGCTCAGCCCCTCTGAGTTCCATCTGCAGACTGTGATCGAGGCTGCCATGGAAATTGCTGGGCTGCATGCTGCACAAAAACGCCTCCAGGTATGAGGCCCCTGGTCTTTGCTTTGTGTTGGCTGACTGGCTGTCTGTCTGCTGCCTGACCTCCCTTTGTCCATTCGTCTGCGTCTGTCTGTCTGTCCATCTGCCTGTCATAGATTATTTTTATACTTTAGGGGCCAAGTAAGCCCAAGCCTCTTTGCTGCAGTACCTTGTACAGCTTGCACAGACATTTAAAAGGCTGTACAGCAGCCAATGTCTTGATATTGCCTGTCTCGCTCTCCTGTCTATTTGGGAGTCGTACAATTTTCCTAGAACGGGACCCTGGATCTGTCTCAGCTAAAACTGAGTCGTACTGGGACATTTTCTTTCACACGTTCACATTGATGTGTGCAGATGCAGACTGCATGAGCAGACCACATGAGCAATTGTACGTGTCATGAGGTTCATTTGTTTTGTCTATGCAGGTAGCGTACAATGTGGCAGACAATGTGCCCAAGCTAGTCATCTGCGACGCTCAGAGGCTGCAGCAGGTTCTGTTGAATGTGCTTAACAACGCTGTCAAGTTCACAGAGAAGGGTGAGGTCCTGCTGGAAGTCTGGTGTGAGGCTCAGGAAGAGATGCCCCAACCACAGCAGGAAGTGATAGATTGCCAAGAGGACTTGTCCGAGGATGCTTCTGACTATCAAGACAGGTTAGATGGAGCGCAGCCTTTGTTGGGGCATGTATCCAAAGATTCAGGTCAACAGGTTGAAGTCACGGGTCCTGATTTGGAGGCTTTCAGACCCCTGACGCCTGACAATCTGTCACAGCATACAGAGCTAGCAGAGATGCGGCAACAGGTGCATGGGCCAGCCCCAAGCTTTGCCAAACATCTTGGCGACGCTGATGCGCTTGCTGCCTCCTACAACCTTTGCCGGCATGGTGGGAACTGTTCATGTCCAGTTGATAAGGATGGCAGCCTCAGTTGTAAGTCAGAGCTGCCCCCAGGTGGTGTGCAGCAGCAAGTGCCTCGCAGGGAACAAGCAGAGCACCAACCTGCCTCGCCCCAGGCAGCTTCAGAACAGAATCAGAAGCTTCACCCACACCAGCACGATGAAGTGCATCAGGTCAAACTATCTGACACCTTCACCGCTGCCCCAGCCTCCAACACATCAGCAGGTCAGCAGCATATACTGGCTACGAGCAGCGCATCAGCCGATGCCATAGAAGCCAGCGCTGCTGCCTCTGCGTCACGTTCTGCCGACCGCCTAGACGCTGTTCAAACCAGCGTGGCAGCTGAAGCGGCGAAGGAACGGTCTCACAGTGATTCATATAGGCGGCAAGCTATGGATGGCTGTCAAGAGAGAACGCAAGCGAGATTGCACACCAGTCACGCTTCCACCAGCGGCAGGCCAGCCGAAGACGCTTCTCACTACACACTGAACTTCAGTGTGAGGGATTCCGGAATCGGCATCAGTGGTGAAAACTTGAATAACCTATTTCAGTGCTTCTGCCAGGTAGGTTCAAGATCTGTACACTAGGTTCTGTTTGCATTCTTAGTCACATTTTCCCTGCCACACTCGTGCCTATACATGCTGCCATTTCAGTTCTGTGTTATCAAAGCCTCTGCAGACCCTGACAAGGCATGTTTGTATGCACCCACTGTGTGACATGTACATTTGGTCTGTTCTGCATGCCATACAAGCCATCTCACGCATGATTTCGTGACATCAGCAATGCCAGAGCCTTATCGCACTGCCCGAAAGCCTCATGCCTGCACTACAGGTTGATGCATCTCCAACCAGGAGGTTTGGGGGCTCAGGCCTAGGACTGGCAATATGCAAAAAGCTGACAGAAGCCATGGGGGGCCACATGTGGGTTGAGTCAGATGGTCTTGGTAAAGGCAGTGTCTTCAGGTAACATTAAGCTGCAGCAGTGACTATTTTTACTGAGTGAACACCTATGTTGTACCGGGGGTCTGCAATTTTTGAGGGACAACACAACAATACCTGGTGTGTGTATGACTCTGAAGTAACTCTGTAGGGTTTCTTTAAGGGTTTGTACATGCCTGGTGTGTGTGACTCTGCATCTGCCAACTACGTCTTTGCATTGCTTCAAAATGGGTAGCAGGTGTTCCAGCGCAGCTGCAACCACAGGAAAGCCACCCTTACAGTTTTGGGCTGTCATCTGTCTACAGCTGCAGTGATGTGTTTGTGCAAGCAAAGACATCAGCACATCTCATATCTGCATCTCAAGTTGCTGCTGTTGAGCTCCTTTCCATCATCTTCATGTATCTATTGCTGTCAGCAGACCATTGCTGCTGTTGCTGGTGATGTTGTAGGGTTGCACCAACATTCATCATAAGTGCATTTCAGTCGTTTCGTTCATCTCATGGTTCATTAGACATTGTCAGGCTCCACTGGCTTTGATGTAAATTTGAGTTCACTTTGGCGACTGATTTGGAAGTGCTAGTGGCCAAGCCTGTCGCTTGCTGCCTATGCCTGCAGCACTCATCCTGTCTTATTAATGCATCAATATCATTGTTCTAAAATAAGCAGCAGCTGCATCTTGTTGCCAATCCCAAACAAGGCAACAGGGCTTTTCTATTCACACAGTCATCAGAGGAAAAAGTGTCTTTCCATAATGTACAGGTGGACCTTGCAAGCCTTGGGACATAACTGCTTGATGCCAACAAGGACCAGCAATGACAAGGTAGGATTGCATGCTGTATCATATCACAAGCTTTACCTGTTGCCTGTTGCTGATGGCCAGGCAGAATGCCTGGGGACTCATGTTTGTCACTATGCTCACATTGAATTGACCGTTTTTTTTTGGTAACTGTTGTGCATGCCAAGAGTGGTCTCTGCGTGTATGTCACATTGTAGCTTTGTCCCAGTGCAGTGTAGGATGTCAAGCTGTTGCAAGAATGCAACAAAAAGCAAAGGAAACAACATGTTGAAACACAAGTCAAAACGTAAACGCAGGGTGAAAAACAGCAACCTGCAGCATGTCTGAGCATGGCGGGTCCACCCCCCACCTGCCCCCCCCCCCCCTCCCCCCCCCGCTGCTGGTGTCTCAAAACAAGATTTCCCCTGTGATGAAGAAGAAGACTTGTAGAGCTGTGACTGTGGTGTCAGATGATTTCACTGAGCCCCAGGCATCTTTGATTTGCAACACAGCAGCTGCAGTGCAGGACACACATTGTCCCCATACATCCACAATGCAACCGAGAATCTACGCAGCTTCGGCAAACCCAAGCAGCGCACTGCAGCAGCTCCTGACAGTCGCCATTTGCAGGATGCCTGTCACTACGTTGTAACATACCTGAGGACCCTTATACTGACCCTGAGCACAACGGTTAACCTCTCCTACTTTTCTGTACAGGGCAGCCGTAGCTTAGGCGATACCCTGTCCAGTGGGGCCAGCAGCATCAGCAGCAGGAGCAGTGGCCACCGCCAGCTGCAGCACACTCGGTCCAGTACAGAGTGGCGGCCTGGCGGTGGGTCCTTGTCAGGCTCAACTGTGGAATCAGGCCTGGCTCTGTTTGCCGGCAAGAAGGTCCTTCTGGTGGAAGTCTGTGACATGGTGCGTCTGTCTGCATAGTTACAGCTGCATGGAAATCACAGCTGCATGGGTCAAGTTGACCCTATTACATCATACACGTCATTCTAAATTGTGTAGGATGTCTTTATGTGTGTTCATCATGGAGTACGGTTAGCATAGTTTCTGGCAGATGTTGTGTACAGTAGTGTGACTGTCGGGTGATTTTATAGGCTTATATGGTTGCGTATGTTATGTAATTGGCTCAAACATATTTTGTCAGCTGCAAACTCTCGTCTGCTTGTGCAACTGTGACCTTGCGGCAGAGCAGGTGTCATTGGTGCTGTGGACTTCTTCAGAAGCTGCTGGTTTTGACATGGTGCTTGTGTGAGTAGCTAAGGGTGTTTGGGTCCCCGCCTGCACCCTTCAGTTCTGACCAGCACAGACCACCATCACTGTGGTCATAGTCTGTCTGTACAACAGACCATGCAACAATTTTAAGGTTTGAAATCAGACCTTCTCAGGCGAACTCTCACCTATAGGCCAACATGGTGGACCCGAGGGGGGGGAGGGAGGGGGGGGAGGGGAAAAGGAACAAGTGATAGCTACAAGTGAGACCTATCGTGCTGCAGCCAAAGCAGTTGCACTGTGGTTACTGGGAAACAGTGTTGTTGATGTTGGTCTGAGATGCTGTGGGTCCAAGGCTGGGAGTTGAGGCTGGTGGTTATGCTGGAGTGTCATAATGTGTGACTTGCACTTGCAGTTGAGAAACGTCTCACAAGTCTCCAGATGCAGTTAGGTGCATTGGGTGGATTCTCATGTCACGTGACTTGAGATGCATCTGCATACATTGCAGCTTCATCGTACAGAAGGGTTTGCAGCAGACATTCCTTTGCCCCGCTTGCCCTTGGTGAGGCAAGTGCAGTTGCTTGCCTACACCTGCTCACCTCCCCCCCTTCCCCCACCCTCAGTGTGTCTTGACATTTTTCTTGTTCCTTGTTTGGCCAGTTTCCAAGCACGAACTCTGCTCTCACAATGTGGTTGCTGTGCCAGGTGCGGCAAGTGTTATCGCTAGCTCTGCGTCGATGGGGCTTCCAAGTGTGCGCCGTCAAGAACGAAGCAGACGCCATCACCAAACTCAGCTTGCGAGGTACACTCTTCATGCTTTCAGCAGTCCCTGCCAACCCTGAATAAGCTTTCGCACAATGGGGAGTTGCAGTCTGCTCCTCTGTCTTTGTTATCACTTGCTTTCCCGCTTCTTGTCATGTCTCTGAGTCATCACACATCTGAGACCAGACTTGCCATTTTGTGCACGCATGCTACATCACGTCAGAAGCTCTTCATGTTTTCTGTTCTGCGTTGCGCATCGTGTGGCGCTCATTCCTGCGTTACTGCTTCATACGCACTCAGATGTATCTCTACTCCTGCAACCCTGTCAGCCGCCAATCAGCTCACAAATCTGCAGTTTGCTCCAAATCTTCAAGTTGGGGCAAAGAAGCCCCTCTACTGCCATATACAGCGCCTTGTTGTGTGCTGCAGATGGGCACTCTGACTTCCTGGCTGCCTGCAAGAGGCGAGCCGAAGGCAAGCTGTCCCTGGAGCACTCTGACACCGATGTGTGCAACACCTCCATGTGTGACGCCCAGGGTCCCTATGATGTTGTCATTCTTGACATGGCCCTGTCTCAGCTTGTTCTGGCGCTCAAGCAGGTCAGCTTCTGCTTCTCTTTCACCTTGAGGCTGCATCTGCCACCCCCGTTCACCCCACGTGCAACCTGCACAGACAGCCCCCCACAAACCTCACTTGCAACCCCCATAGACCTTCCACCTTGACACCCCATAGAACCCAGACCAGGCCCTGGGGTTCGGGATGGGGACCAGGGGGGGGGGGAACCCTGTCAGGTTTTCTTTACCGGGCTGTGAGTAACATGTACACGTGTCAATCTGTGATAATAGGGCATGCTGCAAATCTTGTGGTCAGCTGTTGCTGTCTGACCCCCCCCCCCCCCCATCCCCCTTCCCCCTCCCCCCAACCCACCAAGCTTTTTTTATTTGCTGATGAGTGGCCTATCATACATAGCAAATCTCAGGATTGCTGGCACTTATGTACAAGCTTAGGCCAATGCCCTACCCATACGGGCGTCAGCGCTGATCCCCACCAAAAGCTTCCGTGCGTCAGTGCAAAGTAAGCTGTGGTAGGCTGAGGTGCGACTGAAATTGACATGCATTGCTACTTGCAGCAAGCATGTATAAGTAAGCACCACTACCTAACGGGCAAGGTTAGTGCGAAGCATTTACCAAGCATTGCTTCTCACCAATGGACGTAGCTCAAAGTGCACACTTCAAACCTGATACATGGATTTGTACGCATACGCAGGATGTATTGAGCCGGTACGCTTTGGTAGCGTCTCTCTACTATGCCTTTGTCCAGACCATAGCATTTTTACTACTGTTTTGACATGTGACTGCATACTTTGCTTTGCAGGTAAAACACACAAGCAGCTCAGAAGCTTCCAATTGTTCTGGATTCGGGGTCAGTTTGTTTCCTCTGCTTTCTGTCTGTCTGTCTGTCTGTCTGTCTGTCTTTCTGTTTTTCTGTGTGTTCAGCGTTTTGTTTCTGGCAAGAAAGCTCAGCCGACAAACCTCAGCTTCTGTTTACTTCTGAACAACTTCAGCGTCGCTTCAGTGCTGACTGCCTGTGTCTGTGCTGGTCCTAACTCTGTGCCTGATGTCAGGTCCATTTGTTCTTCTGCTGTCTGTCTGTGTGTCTGTTTGTCTGTCTGGCTGTCTGTTGTGTTCCCTTCAGTTTGTGCTGTTGCTCTTGCACTGTGAAGCACAATCAAATCACCTGACAAGCAAAACATCAAATATCACGGGAAGCAAACCTTCAGAGACTTTTGCAGCTGTCCATCTTCCATGCGTTGCTTTGCATCCTGTTGCAAGGTGAAAATGCATTCTATTCAGGGTTACATGCTGCACTTCTGGCAGCACTGGCACAGCGCAATTCTGGCAAAAATGAAGACCACTATTTCCATTTGGAAGCTGTGACAATCAGAATGCATCCATGCTCTGTGCATGCTTTCTGCCAAGCTCACCCCTGCACTCTTGGACTACAGGGCATGGTGCATGAAGCTAGCACGCTGGTCTTCTTGGGCTGGCCAGGGCAGAATGAGCCGGAAGAAGATGCCCTGAATGCCCCACAGGACGGCAACGGCCCTGCCCTGGCAAGCCCCAGGCACTCCCAGAGCAGCACCTGCTATCAGGATGCCCTTGGCCTTGGTTCTGGAGCCATTAGTGCTCTGATGTCCCAAGACACAGCAGAGAAGATGCGTAGCGGACCGCTTGACAGCAAACAGTTGATGTAAGTTGCTCCCACGGCCCCCCTCCCCTCCTCCCCGCCCCCTTGTCTGTTTGCCTTGGTGAAGCCTTCCTTGCCAGTCTTCAGCCAGACTGTTACTGCGGCTGGACTGTTCTGCAAACAGGGGTGATATATTACACTCATGGCGGTTCTTTCTTTAATGATCTCAAGTCTTGTGCTGATGAATGCCCACTTGCTTAGGTATGCAATAGTGACTCGGCCCGTGAGGCAGGGCCGTTTGAAGCTGGCCCTGGAGGAGGTTTTGTCCTCTCAGCCTGACCCCAATGACCCCTCTTTGCTGCAAAACCCCCATGACTCAGCAGCAGCTGCCCCTCGTGCTGTGACCACCCCTTCTTCTTCCAGCAGCAGCAGCCTCCAGCTAGCTTCCAGTCCAGGGCGTCCCCCACAAGGCATGTTTCAAAGCGCCCTAGGGCAGAACGGAAACGGCCCAAGGCAGATGGCCTCCCTGCAGAGAAGGCAAGACTCCCATCAGAGCTCAGGGGTGATGTCCAATGCTTCAAGCGCCTCTGGAAGCCTGCTGCCTTCGCCATCTGAGCTGGCACCCATGCAAAGCATGGGCAGCTTTTCAGGCAGCAATCCTTCCTCCCCAAGGGGCTGAACTGGAGAATGCCCTGCAGACGAGGCGGCACAGCCTTCACCGAGCGCCCAAGGTGTGTCCTGTGCTTTCCTATTGCCTACCCGCCCTCCCCAAAGCCTAAGGAATTCTTGCGTGCAGTTATGCCCCCCCCCCCCCCCCCCGCCCGCCCCGCATGCTTCCGCTCATTTTGCACACAGGAAGTTGCAGTGCTTACTGTGCCCTCCGCCACACACAGCCTACAGACAGAACTGCACAGTTTGGGCCTGGGCTCTCAAATTGGCAGTTCTGTCTGTAGGCTGTGCATGGCGAAAGGGCACACGATAAGCACTGCACTTTCCTTCCTGGTGCAAGGGCCCCTCCCTACCCCCTCTCCATGCTTGTGTCAAGCCAAGAGTGTGGCTTTGGTGCATAGTGAGTGTCACAAGCCCTCAACTGCATCAGCTTTTAGGCATCAACCCAACATTCCTTTTGCTGGCAAACATGTTCTTCACTGGACCATGTTGTGAGCCCTGGCTAGTGTCTCTCTGTTAAGTTGACATGGGAAATCTATCTCTTGTGTCTGGGCAAATTTGCTGATTGGTGTTAGTGGGTGCAGCTGAGAGGGCATGGGCAGCCACTCAGAGCTGGCTGAAGTGGAGGGCTCCCGCCAATTCCTCAAGGTCCTTCTTGCAGAAGACAATATCATCAACATGAAAGTAAGTGCCCCTCGCCCCCCTCCCTTCCGCCCCTGTTTCATTACCCCGCTGGGCCTTGTTGTCTCTGTGTCTCTGTGTCTGTCTGTGTGTGTGTCTGTCTCTGTGTGTGTCTGTGTCTGTGTTTGTGTTTGAGAGAATTCAACGCCCCCTTGTATGCGTGCAAAGAGGCACTGCCCACAAAAGCTGCCTGCGAGTTGCAACAAACACAAGACGTGAACAACTTGTAAAGCAAAGGACATATCCCTCCCTCTGAGCACGCGCATGGCATATGGTGGGCTGGGAAGGCTTCCGCCACCTGTGTGAGTTGCTTTACAGGTGGCGCTGGGGATTCTGAAGAGGACTGGGTACAGTCAAGTGACCACGGTGGTGGATGGGCAGCAAGCTATGGATGAGCTTCACAGGCGAGGCGGCGCAGATGCCTTTGACATCATCCTCACTGACCTCCACATGCCTCACAAGGTATGCGCCCACAAGGAGGGGTGGTTTGGCAGGGGGGGGGGGGGGAGGGGGGGGCTGGGGTTCAATCAAGAAGTAGGGGCCATCGGCCTATACATCTGACCTACAGTGTCTGCCCTGCACAACACGTTTGCATTATGTGTGAAACGTATGTGTAATGCTTTTGTTGATTGTATATGATGCAGCAAGCCATCAGCAGGCATTGCGACATTTGCAGTGTAGATATACAGCTGTCAGTTTGGTCAACTGTCTGGTTGTTGTCATTGACATGCTGCCAATGTTGAGTGGATAGCGAAAGTTTTCATCAGCCTTTGCATGGGTTCTGAGCGCCAGCTTATGAACCAAGTGTGGCATCACAGGGAGGAATGGAGATGGTGACTGAGATACGGCAGCTGTGGCCTCACTCCAAGGTCAAGGTAGTGGCAGTGACCGCTGATGCATTTGAGGACAGGCGAGACCAGTGTCTTGCCTCTGGCTTTGACGGCTGGCTTGCCAAGCCCTTCAGGGTTGAGGACCTCGTCAAAATCATGGAGGCT
>JAYKYS010000466.1:0-38177 GCA_036924285.1 Asterella californica | reverse complement strand
GCAAGCTGGAGTACTCAGCTTCACGCTACACCAAAAGACAGCACCTGTAATGCAGATAAGCATGAACAATTAAGAACAAGCACCTATATTACCTATACTACAGTTTACTGCTGATACTTCATGCACCTACACAAACTCCCAGAAACTCAACTGACAAAAACCTTCCATGGCCAAGGGCGCATTGCACTAACTAAATTTCAAAGGGGCTTTTCACTTTTCAAAACTGAGATGAAGCCGCTGAAATCTGTCAGGGCCCTGACTGCCCTCAGAGCTGACCCTGTTGGCCTGTGGGCTCGAGAACCCGTGAGTGACGGTCAAGTTGCATCTCCCTGCTCTTCACGACCTGGCTGCAGGCTATCCACATCCCTCTTCTGGGGGCTTACTAACCCCAGATGGGTTGGGTATGGGCTTGCATGACCGGCAACAGCTTGGGGCATATATGCTTTCAAGCAATCACCCTGCTGATGCTCCTGTTGACCAGTTGCCAGTACTTCCTTGTCATGCCTCTGCAGCAAACTGCAGAACTTTGCTGCTGAGATGCTGCTCTGCTCTGGCTCACTGCTCTGGCTGACTGGCGCCTCCTTGTGACTGTGGAGGGGGTCATTTGGACTGGCACAGAAGCTGGCAACCTTGATTGCTCGAGGTATGTCTGCAGGAAGGCAGCCCATAGTTACTAGGCTTGTATGCATGTTGCTTCCCATACAAGGTTATATTCCCAGCAGTGTTATCTGCCAAAGTTGCTGGCAAACTAGCAGTGGTGTTTGCCATGCAATGCAATGTTAATCTGCATTGAATCTTGCATATGGTAGGCTTGTAGGCTCCTGCCAACAAGTTGGTGAAGCCCCCGACAATTGCTTCAAGGGGTTCAATGAGTTCACGGCCCTCAGCCAAAACACATGCAGCTGCCAAAAAGGAAGCTGAAGAGCCTGCAGTTGTTCAGACCACATTTAGCCCAAAGGTTTATGAGCTAAATCGTTTATGTTGGACATTTGCACAAGCTGGCAGAGCGTGTGAAAGGCCTTCACGACATGCTTCCATCCTGTTTTTCAAGCTTGAGCATGTGTCAGAGCAGAGGTCCGCGAATTGCCTACCTATACAGGTTTGTGATTGCTGCCTTTGGGCAGTAGCGCTGTGCAGCATGGCTCGTAGGGATGTCACAACATCTCCCAAGGCTGGGCGCTGCTCAGCCTCATTCTGCCAGCAATCCTGCACCCGCAATGCATGCGTGAGCAAGCAGGACAGGCAAAGCAACTATACAAGGGGGTGCAACTACACTGCTAGCAAACCAGGATGACTACTGTAATGCATGTGACATTGAGGTGCAATACACAAGCTAGCACAGAACAGTGATGTATGAGTCACTCGTTTAATATGCAGCTGACAACATGCAGTTGCAAGTCCACAATGAGCAACGTCTGCCGATGTGTGCAGGTTATGTTACTTCTGACGCACCAGCATGCCCGCCCAGACATACCTGAGGCCAGTGAGCTACCTGTACCTGCCTGGTCTGGCATTCAAACCTGCATCCAGCTCATGCAGGCAAGCGTACATGCAGTTCAAGATGTGGGTTGTTTTGCCATGGGCCGATCAGGAACATTTGAGTGCTACAACCAAGACACCGCAAGCAAGAGAAAGCAAATTGCACGTTACATTGCAGCATGGAGAACGGCATGTTGGCTTGCCTGCATGAGCTGGATGAAGGTGTGAACGCCAGACCAGGCAGGCCCAGGCAGCTCACTGGCCTCAGGTATGTCTGGGCGGGCATGCTGGTGCGTCAGAAGTAACATAACCTGCAAACACCTGCAAACGTTGCTCATTGTGGACTTGCAACAATCATCAAGACGGCAGCAGGGGGTTTCTTCTTGAAGGAAGCATGTAATGTGGAAGGGCGCGCGGTACAAGTCAGGGATGCAACTGACCTCAGATACTAGCACATCTGTCTGGCTTTAGTCTGCATGATGCACTGCTGAACAGCCATCACATGTGCGAATCAGGCAATGCATCACTAACACACACATGGGTCACAGATACAGGTCGGGCTACAGGCTAGACAGTTCACACGTGAGAAGGCAGCACACATCAGGGCAAGGCAGCACACATCAGGGGAGAGCAGCACACCTGAAAGGGGTTGTGCTCCTCCCAGGGCGTCTTCCATGTCAGCAGCTCCCACAGGATGATCCCAAACGAGTACACATCAGCTGCTTTGCTGAATGTTTGCGAAGCAATCACCTGCATGACAAAGCAGTCAAATCAACCTGACTTTGTCTTGACCACTGCCTCTGCATCTGAGCCATGGCGGCACAGCATGTACACTGGCGCCTTGGCAAACACTGGGTGAGTGTTTGCGCTGGCAGAAGACAACACAGCTGATGTGACATGCATTGGCAATTTATGCTGTTGCATGTGTTGGCAATTACAACTATGGAAATACACCACCAGAAGGATGGTCTTTGTGCAGGCAAGGCTATAGCTGCAGACCACGGCAGGTGTGCCGTGCACCTCCAGTTGTCATTTGCCAGAGTAAAAATGCAGTAACATTGCAACTTTGGTCGCAGTGGACTATGAAGATACAGTACCAAATGCACCTCAAGCCATGTTGCTGGATCTCGAGAATAGCAGCAGCAGCCCTAGTTGCAGCTTCAGCCCCAACACACACTGAAGCAATATGTGGATCTTGGGGGAGGTGTGATGATTCACCTCTGGAGCAAGCCAGCGAGGGTTGTTGGCATAGCTAGAGGAAAGACCCTGTGGGTGACTGGTAGGCCTGATCATGCTGCTCAGGTTGAAGTCGGTGACCTTGACACGCCAGTGCTTGTCCACAAGGAGATTGGGGACTTGAGGTCCCTGTGCAGGATTGGCGGCTTGTGATTGTGCAGCTGCAGCACTCCCTGCAACCAGCTGGACCTGTCACCACTGCCATCAACCAGCGCTATTACACAAGCCCAATTGGGACTGGTTCTATGAAAATCGGAAGTTGGGAAGACCAGTTTGTTGCTGCCCACATATTCGCAAGACGCAGCCTCTCCTACGAAGACACTGTCAGGGGGATGGTATGCAGACACAGGTCTACAATGTGGCCAAGACCAGGGTAGCAGCATCAGTGGTACACCGCTACATCGCACACAAGAGCAAGCACAGCATGTTCTGAGGCGCCTGCCTTACTCCCAGCATGGCTAAGCGTAAGCACAGTCTTATGTCCAGCAGGGCAGTGACTTTATAGCAACGACAGCCCCATCACACCAGCATTCCTGCGCTGCTCTGGCTGATCCCTACGCAACAGCACAAGAACAAGAAGCATGTCCCTGTTGCAGAGGGTGTTTTAGAACAGGATGGGTTACCTTAGCAGCATCCATTGCCATGGTGAGGCGCCTGGGCCAGTCCATCTGCTTAGCAAAGGTGGCATTGGCGGTGGCCTTGTTGAGCACGTCCAACAGGGAACCCCTTGCACAGAACTCAGTGACAACACAGACTGGGTTGAGGCACAGGCCCATGAAAAGAATGACATTGGGATGTCGGATGGTCGACATGATGGTGACCTGCAGCACAACGGCAATGTGGTTGTGACTTATGCTGCTGCCATGCTGAAACTGTTTGAGCCTTGTGTAGGTTTTGACGAGTGTTCAACCCTCTTTGCTGAGGAAAAGCGGGCTGACATCCAAGTTTGACATTCAATGAGCTTACAAGGACCTTGATACATGATGTTTTCCAAGCAGTTTGTGTGAGTTGATCATCGACAGTAAGCCATATGCTACATGTAGTAAATTTTCCATACATTGATGACAAGGCACGGCTCATGTAAGTGGATGTGAAGAAGCAAGGCAACACTCAAGAAGTTGCTGTGTTTGTGCACTTTATCATGGCATGCTTCTTGTGTACAAGGTGCAGAAATGTCTGAAACGCTTCTGGGGCGCATACGATGCAAATACAGTCAGACGAAATGCATGAGCAAGATGGCAGCTACCTCACGCTCAAGGGAGGTAATTGCTGCAAGATCTTCATCACACAGGCCAAATTGTGTTGAGTCCTTCAGCTCCCTGGGTTGGTCATCTCCATCCTCTGCATTTGAAACAACCAGAAAAATTCCTTGCCAACTCACATTGACCACCTGCTCAAAGGAGTCTGTCCTTTGGAAGTCATCCATTGACATAGCAGCATGCACTTAGCACCATACGTCAATGTAGTGACATGTTCCCGGATTACACAGCACATGCATCTAGCTCTGTTTTTCAACTTTTTGGGATGTACCAAAACCTGACATGAACAGCATGCATTGCCCTGACTGCAAGTCGACTGTCCTGATGCATGCTGGTGGGACTGCAAGGGCAGCATTTGCCGCCTGCTGTTGCTGCTGCTGCTGCCTGCTGCTGCTGTGTAACCTAGCAATGCAGCTATGGAGCTGCCTACTGTGTGGCCAGCATCATGCTGATGAGTGGTGGCCATGTAGGCCTGTAGCATCAACTTCATGAAAGCATTCAGTGTGTCACTATCATTGTAGATGCTGTATGGTGAGAGAGCATACTGCATTTTGATAACTGACCATTCTGGCTGTCGGTGAGCATGCTTGCAATGGTATGCTCCTGCTGAGAAACCTCCATGGTGCTGGGGCTATCTGGGTAGCGGCCATGCCCAGGGGATAAGTCCTGCATCTTGCTGATGACCTTGACAGCCACATCTGTCTCTTGCCACCTTGCCAAGTATACCTGCCATTAGAATTCAAACTGGTTCTGCTGGATTGGGTGAGTCTGTAAGCCATGGCAATACCTTGCATGAAAATTACAGACATTGGATCAAGCATGCTTGCTTGTTGACAGTACAGTGCGATGCAGAGCCATACAATGCGCTCAAACAACACCTAAACTCATGTTCAATGCTGAAATTTGATATGTAATCTGATATGCTGACATGAGATGCAAGCTGACGGTACAGAGCTTGGCGTGAGCAATGCAGATGTGTGTTTCACCTGCCCTATGGATCCCTCCCCAATCTTGCGCACAATTTGCAAATTGCTGTACTCAATGACCGGGCACTTCAAGTCGTCAACTGCAAGCAGTGCCTCCAGTGCTTGATCACTCAGAGTTCTCTTCATGCTGCGGCCTGGAATAATGTCCTGTGGTGAGCTACAGGCCGCTGACAAGCTATCTAAGTCTGAATCTACTGCAAGAGGGCTGCGGGATGAAGATGCTAGTCTGCTGCTAGGCTATACAGTCTCTTGTATCTAATGGCTCGGTCAGTTTGCTCTGCAACCTGATGGTCAGTCGAACTGGATGTACCATGCTGGCTGATGCCACCTTGACTGTCTTCAAAACAAATTGGTGCTGCTTTCGCATGAAGGGTTGTAAACCTGTCAAGAGGTGCCAGCGTATCGCCATCAAGCTTGATCATGCTGACACTATTGGATCTACCGTTGAGCAAGCTGATGATTTCGATGCCAGTTTGCTGCTCATTGCTGCAGCGCTCTGGCTGTGAAGACATTGTCAGCACCATGTTGGCAAGCGAGACCCGGCGGCTCAGAGATGCAACTTTCACAGGTACACCAGGTGCTGATACACTACTTTGCGGTTGGCTGGGCACTTGATGCAAATCACAGCGCTTCATGCTAGCAGACACACTGTGAACCCTGGCAGGCAAAGCTACTGTGCCACTGTTGACAGTCCTTTCTATATGGACTGGGGGCAGGACAGCTTGGTGAGAGGGTCTTTGGGAAGGTAACATTAGGCCATCTAGCTGGGGCGGAGGAGCTCCTTGAAAAGCAGCAGTTGCTTTGATTGACGCAGCGCGGCCCAGAGGGTCATCAGTGGCGCTTGGAGGAGGCTGGGCGCTAGGCGGAAGAGGGGGAAACTGTATGCTGTCATCTGCTGCTGCTGGTGATGCCTGGTCTGCAGGGCTATGTGAGGTGCCCAGCTGTGCAACAAGACTTGAGCTACCGGTCAAGCGCCTGGAATCATGACTGCTTTTGCAAACTTCTCCGAGTGATGTGATGCTGGAGGGCGAGCTGTGCTGCACCATGACAGGCGCGGAATAGAGCCTCAGCAAAGGCTTTGTAGTATCTTTGGCTGCCTGGGGCTTGGCTGGCTGTGGCCCATTGGCTTGCCTACCTGCAAGCAGGAGCGACAGTTTGCAAGCTGTTGGTAGGTATGGGCAGGGTGAAACCTGTCCTTGCCTGAAGCCATGCAACCCTGCCATAGCGCTCCATACACATTACACCATTCTCAACATGTAGTACGTGATGAATGTCTCTTTGGAGACGGTGTCAAGTGCTAAAAGATATGTTGTGGAGTAACCCATAGTCGGCCATTGCTGAATGAACAACACTGAATCAGAGTGGGGTCGAAGTGGTGAAATGCCTATAGCAGCAACTGTACAGAACAGTGACGTGTGCGACAGATCCATGTAGCAGTCAGGCTGATTTAAGTGCTTCTGACGGATTGCAGGGGGATAAGAAGCACGACGGCCATACTGCACCTAGATCTGTTCCAAATAGTCTGGCTCTCAGGCGCGTAGTCAGGCTGGACTGGTGCTGCAGCTCCCCGTCGCTGGAGTACGCTTCAGCCCGGTTGTCTTGATGATGGTTTGCAGCAAAGCCACCAAGGGCTGTGCGCATGGCTTGAACACCCTCACAACCCAAGAAGCGCTGTAACAGGTAGTCAGCTGCAGGTGTACCTGTTTGCTGGGCATCCCCTGCAGACTCTTGCATGACATCTGGCTGGAGGTCTGCAGTCTGACTCATGTCACTGCAGAGCAGCAGAGGTGTATGTGCACATAGGATACTGCTAGCTCAAGTGGCACAGCTCTGCTGTCAGACTAGCAGGGTAGTGTGCAGGTTTGACAACATGCCATGCCATGCCATGTCCAGGCCATGCTTTGCATGGAGCATTGCACTATTCAGGGGTGGCAGGTCTATGCTCTTGTGCTGGACGTGTGTACACATACTGGCAAAGCAAGCAGCAACAGCTAGAAGCATTTGCAGGGGCAACTTGTTGCGTAGATGACTGGGGCTCACCTTACTTCAGCGTGTACAGCACCCAGCTGCAGCATACTTTTGATCTGGTCCGTGGACCACATCAAGATGGTTCCAGACACACTGACAGACATCAGGCCCACTGCGCATCTCACACAGTGGCTCAGTCCCTGACAGTGTGCCTGATACACACCATGTTTCAGTGTCATTGCTGGCAAGATGCCATGATCTGTTCTTGGTGTAGTTGGCTGCAGTTGGGTCTGCATGACATACAGTGCGAGCTGGCCATTAGCGTGACCACAGCATAGCAGCTGATCCTCCATGACAACCAGAGATCTAATAGGGGACTGTGTTGACGGATCCAGAACCAACAGAGGCTGCAGAGGGGACCCGCTACACTGTTGCCACACTTGAACATCGCCGCTGAAATGTCCAGTCAGTATCTGCCAGATGTCATCTGCTGATGCAGATTTGTGAGTCTGGAAGTCTGTGCTGTTGCGTTTCAGATGCAGCAGTGGCTGCATTGCTGCGATGCAGGTTGCTGCCCCTGCGTGTGATACTATCTCAGGTCAGTAGTGACTTGAAAAAAGCTGGACAACCTGCAATGCACAGGAGGGGATTCTCTATATGCAGGCTGGAAAAGTGTTCAAACCTGCAAAAGAGGTGGAGGGACAACAGGTGCAGACAGAGTGTGCAGGGGCTGACAATGTTGTGCCAGGACCTATGTATTACGCACACGTATACACCAAATAATGGTCAGGGCTGTTCCATTGCTGCAATACCTTTATTGCAAGCTTTGTGGCTGGCAATGAGCTTTCCAAGGAACGACCATTCCCTGAGGGTCCACCTGGCTCCCACTCCACCGCTGGTCACCACCCTATCCTTGGCCACCAAGATGTGCAACACTGGTCCATCATGTGCAAGCTGGCTTGGCCCCATCTCAGGCAGCGTGCGCCTGACATTCCACGGATGAACAACTGTCAGCTGCCTGGTAGCCAGACCGCTGGCGTTGGCAGTGAGGCCGTGTGCTGCTATATTGTTATTGGACTGCGCCGTGGCATAAGTTTGGGTGTCTAGGGCCTCAAGCACCTGACTGAATGGGGCGCCATGCTTCAAACTTACAGCCGAGGTGGATCTGTCTGCTGCTGGCTGTTGCTGACTGCTGCTGTCTGGTTGTTGCTTGCCCACAGTCGTGACTGAGATTGCGTCAAAAGGGACCAAGTCAAACGTGCTCTGCTTGATGCCGGGCGTCGATGGACTGACGGGAGATGGATGAGGAGGCTGAGGGCCCTCTGTGAGCAATGGAGAAATAAATTTCTGACTCACGGCATCCTCTGATGGTTGCTGATGACTGTAGAAGCCCAGCCTAACAACAGTGGCGACAATGGGTGTGGCATGAGGTGTGTGGCGGGGTGTAGTAAGCAGTAATTGGCACACTAACCCTGTGTCTGTGCCAAGCCACATGGACGATGATCCTCTGCCGCCAGTCATGACTCTGCAGGTCACAATGTACAGCTGAGGACGGGCAGTGCTAAGGTGGGGGATGCAGTGTGGCTGCTGCAGGCCAGAACATGAGCTTGACTCCCATAATGGCTGCAGTCCAGAACAAGCATATAACACAATGCCCTGGTTGTGATTACTGAGTGATATGGGTGGTTGATCAAGGTTGCTGGCACAATGCCTGGGTATTGACACAGCAAGGGCCTTGCAAGCAAGGGCAATTCCTAAAGCCTAACTTGCGCAAACTAACCACCTGGAGTAGCTTGCTGTGTACAAACATGTAGCAAGCACGAATGATGGAGGGTGATCGATTTTAGGCAGTGCAAAAGTCAGCAAGCCAGTATGACAGTATTGGGGGCGCAGACATCTACCTTGACAGCTTGTTCCTGGTGACAGTTGCAAAGAACAGCAAAAGACGCTTGCGTAGCACCAGAAATACTGTGGGATCACCCAATTGCAGCAGTGGCTGCTGCTGCCCTCACCGCAGAAGCACTTGTGTGCTCAGTGCACTGCTGAAGTGTATACAGAATCAGAGCTGAGATCAGAACCAATCTGAGGTGCTATCAAATGCAAATCTGAGCATAATCTAAAGGGGGCATGAAAAGGATTTTAGCCAGTTGAGCAAATGACACATGACAAAAGTGGCTGAGGCAGAGCAGAGGGGTACAGAGGACATATAGCAGAAGTGGCTGTGACTGCGGCTGAGACAGAGCAGACGGAAGCAAAGCTGACTGAAGCAGAGCAAAGCAGAGCAGAGCCAAGAAGAACAGAAGAAGTCACAGTCTGACCACAAAGACCAGACAAGATGTAACACAGCTGATTACAAATGGGACCGCTATGAGTGACAGTCCTTGACTTAGTGAGCATGTCAAGTGATCTTTTGGGCAAGCCATGGAGGGTCAAGTCTGAAAGTCTAGAGGATGGACTGGAGGATGACCTGACATCAGCCAACACCATGCAAGTATGCTGCGCCACGAGGGTGTGGTAGACGGAGCACCAGACTTGCACAAGGCCCCCTTGGAGGCCCAGCCAGACCCGGCGTGACCCATCAACACCCATGGACAGAACTGCAGCAGTGGTGCCACAGCGTGGCAGCTCATGCATCGTGCCATCGTGAATATGGTACACACAGACCTTGCCGCTGTTGTCCCCTCCCAAGGTCCACCACACCTTCAGGCAGAACATGGCTCACATGAAAGCATTGCATACTTGGACGTGGGTGTTGCTGTCGCCCATGAGGAGCCTGTTTGCAACAAGCACAGTGGACACAGCGCAATGGTAGGATTGACAACACATTATTGTGCATAGAATGCAGGGAAGCAAGCATCACTGTGACCACAGCTGTCATCTGGCAAATGCCTGCACTTGTGGAACAAGGTGTAAGTCCAGCATCTGATGCAAGCAGTCAAGAATGACATATTACTCACCTGTCCCAGCTCTAAGTGGCGTTCCTGATCTGGATCCACATAAAGCATGCATTGCACTTGATGGCAGTGACAGCCTTTACGCAGGCAGGTACCAGTCAGGCGCAGTGCATTCAGGCCACCCCTGGTGTGTTCTTCCAGATCATGCATGGACACAGCAGACCTGCATGCAAAGCACCACCTTGCATAATGCTGGCAGCTCTGCTTATGAGCTGCCATCAGGGTTGTAGCAAACTGAGCAATGATGCTTTAGAATTTGGTACTGTTTGTGTGACGTTGATCACATCAAGGGCATTTGTCAACAGTATACTCATCACATCATTTGAATCTCTTCTGCATGCTCAGATGGTGCACGCAATGACTTTAGATCTTGTGCTTGTGCTTGTCCAAGTGTATGAACAGAAGCCTACGAAGCCAAGTTATACAGTCGAAAACTTTGGAGGGCCTGCCTGCAAATGTAAGGCATGTGTCCAGTGGACTGCAGCTCTGCTGCACGCTTTGCAATGCTTTTGAGCTTGACTGTCACATCCTCCAACTTCTTCTCAGTTGATTGATATAAGGGCAAGCAGGAAAAATACGAACAGCATCGTTGGCAGCTGTAGACCTGCACAATTTATACTCTGTAAGGCATTCAGTGCTGCAATCACATCATCAGCTGTGAAACTGCGTCATGTTGCAGCAACTCATGGCGCATGCCACCCTCACCTGTACCAACACTTTGCTGAGCTCAATGGTGCTCAAAGCTGCTGCAAACAAGTCTGGGAACTCCCTTATTGTCTTCAGATCTAAAGTCTCTGCCTGGACACTCTGCTCGAGAGCCATTACGATTGACAAGGCCGCTTCGTAGATGCCCCAGCATCGTGATCTGTGAACCTCAGCCTGCCTGACACAAGCAAGCAAATCGCCAGAGGCATCCTTGCACTCCTTCACCCAACGCTCATGTAGGCTGCCACTGTCCATTCAACGGTGCTTCGTCTGCCCGTATCAGCAGGGAATCCGAGAACCTTTTGACGCTGGCAGCTTTGACCAGAGTCAACTGCAAGTGCCCGCCCTGCACATCTATTTTGAATTTGACAGGCTCGCCATCCGAAAGCACCGCTGTGACAAGAGCGTGCTGACATGCTGCATCCTTACACGGCGAGTTTTTCCACGGACATCTCAAGAGCAAGCGAGAGCTTGCAAGGCCTTCTGATCGTTTTGTGTCAGAAGGTGCACTTACAAGAAGAAGAATGTTACAAGCGACCGTCACCGGTCGCTTGGTCATGTGGCCTAAATGAATGAATGAATGAAGGAACGCATGCTTCATGCAAAAGAATTAGCTGAGTGATGTCGTACATGTATTTTGAGATTGTCTTGACTTCCTGAAAGTTTAACTTTATTTCTTGTTCAATATGCCAGACTTGTTGGCTGGCTAAATTATTGTAATCTCTGTCTTAGTACAATTTGTATGTATCATAGTGACAATGCTGCACCCAACTGGTCAATGAAAAGACATTCATAGAATCACACATTAATTCAAAATACGCGTCATGATAAAAATCTACCAGAGCCTGGACCACTGCCACCTACATGACTACTGCTACCTATAATGTGTACCACATTGAGCTGACAGGTTTCTTCCAGTGATAAAGGTTTGCTACATGCTTCTGCTCAAAGCTTGAGATTTGTTGCCTTCTTTTGACTATCGATTGCAACACCTGACATAGGCAGTATTCCTGCTGCAGCGGCTTCCCTCTGCTCCTGCATCCTCTTGAACACAGCTCCAGACTTGTTGTAACTGATCTTTGCCTCCTGGCTGGCAGGTGCATCTGCAGCAGCCCTGCCCTTCTTACCCTTGTTGCCTGCTGCAGCCACCAGAGCCTTCTCTGACTTCTGCCCAATGATGTTGCTCTCAGATTTGTTGGTCTTCTCACCTTCCTAGACAATCACCGTCACACACAATGTGTCAGAGTCTTCAAATGTGAGTGGCACCCTCAAGCAAAGCTCAAGCAGGACTGGTGTAGCACACTGTCTACGCTGCGAATACAACAAAGCATCCTTTTTTAGGGACTAAACGGGGGCAGAAAGCACCAAGACCACAACACACACCAAAACATAGCAAGCCGTGCAGACTTCTGCAGATCAGGGAGAATACCTGCTGCAGCTTGTGCTTTTTGCCAGCCCTCTTCTTCTTGGCTCTGAGGCGAGTCCTGTCTTCTCGGCTCAGCTCCTCTGCAGCCTTAGGTGCACCCTGCTGCTGGCCCTTGTACACTTCCTCAGGCGCACGCATGGCAGCTTCAGAAGCCACCTGTACATGCCACCACACAGTCATTGCCACACAAATGCTTGGTGCACAGTTTGACAACAGCAGCAGCAGTAGGGCAGTAAGGCACTCAAGCCAAAGAAGCATTTACACAACATGCCAAGGCTTGCTGCATGTACAGCATTGTTACGCAAATGCCTGAGGCTGAAACTTGGATTGTTGTCATGCCCTTGCCCTGCAATGCCGAACTATGGTCCAGCTCTTCAGTATGCTTCTTGGCTTTCTTTGCAACCACTCATATATCATAGCTGGTTCAAAAATGAATGCCATTTTTGCCAGGCAGTGTTGAAACAGCCATTGTAAATGAACAGCTGTGATGAAAGCCAAAACTCTGGCTACAGAGGTGAACCGCAGCCTGGCATGGCAAAAGAGACTGCAAGCACAGCTTGTGCTTCACTAGCCAAAGACAGTGCCAGCACAGCACAGAACAGCACAGCACAGCACAGCACAGCACAGCACAGCACAGCACAGCACAGCACAGCACAGCACAGCACAGCACAGCACAGCACAGCGCAGCGCAGCACAGCGCAGTACAGCACAGCACAAGCACAGCGCTGCTGACCTGAGGCGCCACCTCCTCCATTGCCAAAGCGGGCACATCTGCTCTGACTTGCATCTCCTCAATGATAGGCTTGGGAGCATAGTGGAAGTGTGACAGAGCATCTAGTTTGCCAAACAGATCTTTCATCAGATTCCTGGCTTCCTGTCTCACAGCATCCTGCTTGTCCACAGCTGTGTAAGCCCCAGCTGTGGTGGCTGCAACAAACTCCTCCTCATACACTTCACCCAGGCCCTGATGCAGCAGTGGACAGTGAGCTCCCTCGTCAACAGCCAACAGTCCATGACACTGAGCAAGTGAAGCATGCAACAGGTTGGGCTGTGCCAAAGCGCGAACATGTTGGAGAGTCAACATGCAGCGCAGAGTACAGACAGACATGCATCATGTGTCTAAAGCAGGATTTGCACAGCAATGTGAAGGGGATGATGAGCATCAAAACATGCTCTCTTTGTGCAGCATGCTTACTGCTTGTCACTTTCTACAGTGAGTGATTGCTTGGTCACAGCTCAGGATGGATGACACAGCTGTGATGACCGTGAACTGTGAGTCTGTAACAGATGTATTGTACAAAGTCAACAACCACTGGCCAGGCTGGTTGGCAGGAAGGGAGCAACCTTATGACTCTTCTTGTCATCCATTTCCAATGCTACTTTGGCTTTCTCAGGCTCAGGAGGCACCACTCTAGGAGGGTCATCAAACAGGTGATTGGCAATCCTGTCCCTGCAATCCACACGCAAAGCATGTCAGCAACTTTTGCTACTGAGCGTTGAAAGACAAGCGACAACAGCTTTCACAACAGCGTCCATAACAGCAACAGCACATCCCCTCTATGATGCGATTCAGAGTGATATGGCAAAGCATGACTGCCAACATCACAAAGACCACAATGCAAAACTTGTACAGCTTGACGTCACACAAAGCGCTGCAAGGGCTACTTGCGACTGTTTGACATCAGAGTTTCAAGCAATCAGAGTCTCCACCAAGATCTCAAGGCATCTTTTCATAATGTATGTGGACTGCAAGCTGGGCAAGCACTCTGGTGCAACCAACATATCTTTTGTGAGGCAAGGCTTCAAGGACAGCCGGAAGCAAATGCACAGCTTGCTTCTTGCTCTACAACCAAAGCCAAGCATAGCCAGCTTCCAATCCACCACCAATATATCGCCCTGAACAAATAGCAGGCCTACTTGTTTCACAGTTTACAGCTGATGCAGCACGCCTCCAGCAGCTGGTGGTGCAGCAACATGGGACTTACTTGATGAGATCTTCGAGGCTAGCTGTGGCCTCCTCTGTGGGCTGAGGGGGTGGTCTGATTTGCCTCTCAAAATCCAGATCCAGCTCCAAGGCACTGTTCAACGGTCTCCTGGCTGTGAGGCAACACACAGTGTGTCAGCTTGCACAGTGCTGCTGGCAGCAAACGTAGGGGGCAGCCACATGCGAACGCAAAGCTTCATAGCCATGGGCGCCCCCTGGGGGCGCGGAGGGGGGGAGGGAAGGAAAAAGGGGGAGGATAGAAAGCCATTGATAGACTATCTGCATCAGTATAGCGCAACAAGGCAGGGGGCTAGGGTCAGTTTCAATAGCAAACAACTGATAACATCAAAGCGGTGATATCTTTGTTCCATGCCAGTAGGGCTTTCCTTGATCTGCAGGGCACCACAGCGCAACAAAGTTAACAAGACACTGCGCCACCAGCGTCAGGGCTCATCACAAAACAAGCAAGCATTTGTCTCTTGTTTAAGCCTGCAAGGCTTTGACCAGAACCATTGCTGGCAGCATGGCAGAAAAGCATCAGTCAGCGTCAGTGAAAAAGCAGCTGGAGTGAGTGTGGGCTCTAACCTGCGCCAGCCTCCCCTTGCATGAACCAGTCCTTTTCAGCCATGTTCTGCGCCTCCAGCTTAGCAATACGCTCTTGCATGCGCAGCTGCTGTCTCTCATGCTTGGACATGCCAGCTGTCCTGTCCATGTCAGCAGCTGCTTCCTTGTCCAGAAGGCCGCCAGCAGGTGCTGCAGCACCTTCTGCTACTGGGCGCGATGACTGATGGAGCGCTTGCCGGAAGATCTCCATCCCATCATCGTCTTGGTCACCCTGGACCTGATCTGCACCATCTTCTGCATCAAGATCATCTGCATCCTCTAGGCTCTCGTCGCTGTCACCCTCTTCTTCATCATTGAGAACACCTGGGTCATCCAGATCAAGCTCCTGATCTTCTTCGTCTTCCTCCTCCTTGTCTGCATGACCTGCAGCAAACGGACAACAGCGCTCAATGAAGTCTCACAACCGTTCATGGTTTGATCGTGAACTGTTGAAAACCCCAGCAATGCCTTCTGACAACAGAATTGCAACAGTAAAGCCCGGAACAAGCAAAGGGCTGGGACTACAGTGATTTGCCCCCACTGTGAGGACATGAGAGCTCTCTGCTTACAAGCTATCCACTGGAGAGCTGCTGTATGCTCGCAGCAAAAACAAATGATGTGGGAGCGCAGGGGGAGGGAGGGGCGAGGGGGGTGGGGGGGGGGTGGTCAGGCTAACATGCCATCTCCAACATACAAAGGACAACCGCTGCATCTGCTGCACACAAGGTGTCTAAGATGTGCACCCGCCAAATCAGGACCAACCTCAGCAAACTCAAATAGCCATCAGACACATGACCCTGGGTTTTGTACATCACACAGTACACAAGTCCCGCTTTACAGCTGTACAAATGCTACCATGAACAGTGCTGCAGGAAGGCATAAGCAGTTTTCATATGTGGACTTGCCTCGTTTCCTGCTGGTCTTTGTTTTGTCAGAATGACCCCAAAAGTCATCGTACATGTAATCCGCCCCTTCCTCTTCCTCTTCATCATCTGCTGCAGAGCCCCTGGCCATGTGACGGTCCTTGCCAGATTTGACACGTTTCCTCCCACTGGATGCTGTCCTGCCTATCAGCCTGTTGGCGTCCTCTAGCAAAGCATCCAAGTCTGCATCTGAGTCATTCTCGATGTCCTCTCCACCCAGAATCAGATCGCGCTGTTCTTCTGCTTCTGACTCATCCAGGTCTGCAGTACAGGCATAGTGCTTTGAATGTAATGCCAGGATGGAAAGGCCCCACAGTTCCCTGCAAGACTTGCAAAGCAAAGCACAACTCACGCTGTTGCTTGATGCAGTGTTTGGCATGTAGTATGGGCGATGCATGTGCAAAAGGCAGGCACAAAGGGGCAAGTGCAAAGGCAATGCTGGAGTAGCTCAACGGCACATGTAACCGCTGGTAATGGTGTCTACATGCCTGTCAAACACACTGCAGTTTGCAATAAGGTAGACATGCGATTACTTGCATGTTTGGGGTAGCCACTGCATCTGATTTTTGACTGAGATTGTCAGGTGAAACAAGCCCTCACTTACGTCAAGAGGGGTGGATGCTCAGGACCACACACAAAGCATTGGACCAAGTGTAAAAGTCAGCACTCCTAGCTAGCAGCGTGAAAAAGGTATAGACTCAATATCATGCAACACTACATGCAACAACTGTGACACTAAGCCATGCACTCAACAGCACAGCATGAAAATGCAACATGCCAAGCAGGCTGCAGACCTTCTCCTAATCTGTCTTCAGCACTCACATCCTGCTTGTCATCATCTTCTGCAGCAGCTGTCCGCTCGGCATCCTCAAGGAAAGATTCCAAGTCATCCAGCCTTAGAAACCTGAAGCAGCTTTACATTTGCTGCTGCAACCTTTGCTTCCCACAACTTTAGCTTGCCAACACCAAAACAAAAGAATCTACCTAGCTAGATGATCCTGAACTGGGTGTACAGGATCATAAAGACCATCTTTGGACTGTTTGATGTCAGAATCGCACATTGTAGCATGCTTGCACCCAGTGAATTTTGCCCAATCAGTGTACATGCAGAAACATCAGAGGTGCAACAGTGTGCACCCATGACAGCAGAGCCAACAATCCATATTAGCATGGCAGGCTATCATCATCTCTGTGAGACTGCAGAGGCTTATCTGGACAGCAAGCATGAGACTTACTAGATCCACATACTGTGTCCTTACTTAGGAAGCCAGTTGCAGATGGCGAATCTGCCTTGTTGATGTTACATGACCAACAAGATACAGGATTTCAAATAGCATGGCACATGCATTGACAGCGTGATGCAACCAAGGGGATGAAATGCAGCTGGGATCAATGCATAGAAGAAACCAAGCATAGGAAGCCTCCTCTCACTTGTGTACACATGGCTGTATGCGTAGGAACATCTCATAATACGCATGGCTCTATACATAGGATCAGGTGAACAAACAGTGTACCTAGCTGCTCCCAGTGCTGAAGGCACAATTGCTCATCAAGCCAAGCATACAGAAGCAGGGACAGGCTCAGAGGAGCATACTTGTCCTCAGTGGGGAGAAGCTTCTTGTCTTCTCGCCGCTTGTGGTTGCCCTTAGCAGTGACAACATCGTCCCAAGCCGCGTCCTCATCTTCTTGCTCATCGTCATCCAGAGCATCGCTCCCATCACCCATGCTGTCCCCGCTGGCAGACTCATCTGGGTGACCAAGGTCTGAGTCACCATCCTCGCCATTATCAAGGTCTGCTCCAGTCAAGAGATCTGTAGTAAGGTGACACTTATCAAAGGCTTGCCTGGCAACATCTATGCTTTGCATGGCAGCGCAGCAGCTGGAACCAACAGAGGGGTAAGGCGGGGTCAGACACAGCATGCTCACCATACATGCACAGTAGACCAGCATGCACACTGCTGAATGCCATTGCATTTACTGAGCTAGCGCTTTGACAACAGCAGGAGATAAAGGTAGGTATGACGCAGCCTGACAAGCTGGAGCTGACAGCCTTGATGCATCTCAACTTGACATTTGGATAGTGGTTGGCTAGCGGACTTATGCACCTGTACACAAGGAAAATATTTGCATTCAACTGTGCTGGCAGGCGATGAAGAGCAACAGCTGCTTATTCCCAAATGCTCAAAGCGTGTCTGGTGCAGGAGCACTAGTGTGCTATAACACCGGACAACACTTCAACTATGGCAGTTGCACACTTAGGAGGGCTGCCCGCTGACCTGACAAATCTTCCTCAGTCTCAGGGGTGAGTAAGCTAGGCTCAGATCCAGCCTTCTTCAAGAGGCGCTTGGCGCGGCGGACCAGCTGTGCAGAGGCCATGTCCAGTTGGAGCCAAATTTGCTCAGCGTCAAAGTCCTCAACATGAAGCTTAGGCATCATGCTCAAAGCTGCTGCAGCTGCAGGGCTGTCTGCGGATGCTTTTGCTGCTGAGCTTGTGATGGTGTAAGAATAGAGTGCCTGCAAGCTTGCATGTTTCAGTGACTCCAAACACAGCAAGAAGTGACCTTGGCTCGGCAAGGATGAAGCAAATGCCAGGGTGACAGAGTAGTGGTCAAGCTTTGTCACAGCCAACGCTGTGAAAATTAGTGAGCATACAGATTCTGCACAGTGTTGCTGAGCAAAACAGTGGTGCTGGACTGCAACTTAATATGGACAAGCACACAGCGCAATGTACTGAGTGTGCAGCTCACTCTTGCTGCAGCACGTGCAAGCGTTGAAAGCTGCTTTGAAGGCTGCAGAAAAGCTGTAGTGTCAGTGACAGCCTCATGAAGAGCTTCTATCGGTTGTGCCAAGTCTTCCGCAAAACAGTCCAGCAGCGGTTCTGTCTCGTGCTGGCTTGACTCAGGATCGGATCCTGAAGCTAAGTCTGCGGGCGTTCCGGGTTCCGGAAGGACAATTTCGTCTGCTCTTTTGCGTTTCATGACAGGCTTTGGTGACAAATGCAATGCGTCGCAGCTGTTTTCCAGAAAGGAACAAAACTTCAGCAGCTGAATGCTTGTGTCGGCAGATTGTTGTCAAGTACAGCGCCAGCACAAGGCAAAGTCAACGCCACGCAGCGACAAACAGCCACCAGCTGATCTTCTGGCCCGCTGGCCGTGCGTTTGTGTAATTTAAGACAAAAAGATCGAATCCGACTCGGTGCTGTGGGCTGTGCAAACAGTGCTGGGTTAAGTGCTCGAGCGACGATACAAGCCGACCACTTAGGTTTCTTAGTAGGCGTTACAAGCTCAGGCTGAGGAATTACACATGGAGGCTTGACATGTAAGGTTGTGGAAGCTTGGACATGCCAGATTGAACTACATGCCCGCAGAAGGTTGTTGACGATGATGTCCTGCTACTGTGTATCACGTGTGATGCATTTCACAGCAGCGACATGGAATCAGGGAAAAGCCCTGTCATCGACCAGATGTTCTCCTACAACTGCTACAATGCTGTTAGCTACGCCACTGGGAATCGGGCACAGCAGTTCAAGGCAGCAGATCACCCATCTTTGGCAACAAGCTACAGTCTTTACAATCAGTGCCTGCCAGGCAATCACACAAGGCCAGAAAGGCCAACCTTCACCAAGGACGTGCACGTGAGTACTCACGTGAGTATTTTTTGAACAACGCCTTGTTGGCTCTTTGACAATGTCAAACATACAGTACTATACAGTGATTGCATTTATGATTCAACAACCAGACTGAGGGGGTTTGCAGATACTGAATGCAGCTACTCAGAGGGCTTATAGCGATTTTGAGAATTGTGTCGCCACAACTTTTTCTCAAGAACTATGCGCTGGATCAGGCTGCAACTGAGACAGATAGCCTACTGCACTCCAATGTCAGCCAGAGGTGTCACACCTTGGGTCAGACTCTTGTGCAGAGCGGCAACAGAAAACAGCAACATCCCACAGCTGCTGCCCATATACACCAGCCTTGCTCAACCACCAGCTAATGTCATGGAGGGCCTCCAGTACTTGATGGCTACTATGCAAGCGCTGCTCGGTCCACTGCCGGTGACCGATCAGGCTTTGAGGCAGCATCCCGAGAGCTATCTGAGCTGGTTGCATCTGGTGTTGACAGAGTTCCAGGCAGCACATGGCACACCCTATGCGCCCAAACTCTTCGGAATGCTTCCTCGAACAGGTCATCAAATCAGCTTCATCAAGATCAGCACATCCTCATTACATAAGTGAGTAACAATGGCAACAACATACAATAGTCATGACTGCCATTTGATTATACACTGGCATGGCGGCTCTGCACTACTGCTGCAAAGTTGTTGCATCATACAAGATGTCTGCCAGTCAGCTAGCTTGTTTGCCAGGTGGCTGATTGCAAACAGTCAGTTGTTGTGCAGACTAAATGTTTGCAATTGCTATGCAGGCTGTTGAAAGCTGCTGGTGAGGATGTGCCTTTGGTCGCCAAAAAGAGATGCAAAGAGGTCATGAAAGTGCCCGGCTGTTGGTGGACCCGCTTCACCAACTGCATCAGCGTCAGCAGACGGCCGCCTGTACCACCTGCCCCATATGTCTGCCAGTTCCACACAATTCATTATGAGGTACAGACGGACCTTTCTGTCTATGCTTGACCACCATGCTGCTGTCGTGAAGAACTCATATAACCTGTATAGACATGCTGCAAGAAGTCTGGCACTCTGCATGTAAAACAACACCTGCTACACACCAGCCTGTTGAGCACACAGCTCAGCTGTCAAACACTCATGCAGACCCTATCGTTGCATCTGTGCCAGCGTTGCAGTGCACCAACTACCAGTATTCAAAGCAGTGTATCGAAGCAAAGTATGAACCCATACTGTGTGAAGCCTCAACACTGTGCAACAGCAGGCTGACACTGCATTGTATCCTTGCAGAAAGAGGTCACACGCAGAGATCACGGACCAGAAAAGTACAGTGTGCGACTGTGTCAAAACACAGGATGCCATCGCACGCTGTGGAACCGGGACGTGAACGCTGCAATAAACATCCTACGGCTGTTCTTGGACCGGGCTGAAGGTCCACCTAAGCCCCCTGAGTTTTGTCGGGACAACCACTGATCAGAATACTACGACTATGGTCCTACCAAAAGCCTCTGCCTGCAAGCTATGGGGTGGAATAAGCAAGCTGTGGGCTCAGACACCAAAAGAATAACTGCCTAGAAAGACTCGTGTTCCGCAGTGTTTCGCACGTGTTCCGCCTAGGTCGGTAAGCAACGGCATAGTCCATCCCACTTCGCTCAGCAGAAGCGAGGAGTTCTCGCTTGAAATTCGAGCGATTGCCAGCGCTATTAGTACGGTGACCGCAACAAAACCTCTGGCTTCAACACGCCTGGATGCACCTAAAGCGATGCCTTCTGTTCAGCAAGACGTGCCTGTATCCACGGCGTTCGTTCTGTGAGGCTTCGGCACTGCGAGTAGGAAATACCCATGCCGCGCTCAGCTTGTGCTGCAAGCTGCGTGGCGCTCTTTCTTTCAATTGCTGTCAGTCTAGTCTTACCTCCGTGCGCCATCGCACAATCGTGTGATAGCACCTGCCTTCAAGGACAACGCAATGCCTTATCAAACCTCTTTTCAGTTCTGGGGGGTCCAAGCTGGGCCAGCAACTCTAACTGGACAGCAGAACCCTGGACTCAGGATTCTGGAGCCGTCCACTGCAGTTGGTCAGGTGTCTACTGCTGCCCAGGCCCGTCTTGTAGCTACAGTCGTGGCTTTGCTGGCTGCACAAACCCATGCGCCGTGTTGGCGCTGAATATGGCCAACAACAATCTTGCGGGACGCCTCAACTCCGCTGGTATTTGGGAAAATTTGCGGAGCATACAGATTCTAAACTTGCAGGGTAGGTATGGTCCATATGTATGGCTGTCATACACTCTGAGCTCTGACTCCCCCGCCAGAGACAACAGGCTGTGCATGCAGGCAACTCACTGACTGGCCCAATACCTGCTGGCATTGCCAGCCTGCCAGCGCTCAAGGCCATATCTGTCCAGTCAAACGGGCTCTCTGGTGAGCAGGTTTGTGAGACGCACGCTTCGATAACCATTTACCCTCCTCATGGTCACATTTATGCAATGCAGGGACCATTCCTCCCGAACTGTTCCAGTCAAATAGCCTAACAGAGGTTGTTCTGGTAGATGCCCTGCCAGAGCGCCGCCTTCATGCTCTGTGTCCTTGTGCACTTCATGATGTCATACAGCGGCAGAGACAGTGTTGTTCTTATCCCCCCATGTTTTGTAGGCACAAAATCTGTTGACTGGTAGCATTCCGGACATGAGCAGGCTCTCGGGGCTGACATTGATGGATTTGGGTGGTAATCAGCTGAAAGATCAACTGCCACCCTTTTGGGCGTCAAGTCTGAAGCTTGAGTATTTTTCAGCCCAGAACAACCTGCTGACAGGCAGTGTTCCTACCACCAATATACCTTCCAGGCTGCAAGGTGACCAGGGCCTTGGTCCGTGATGCACAGCTTGGCATGTAAAGCATATAAAACAGTGCAGCGGCAACATGCAAATCGAATTTACTAGTCAGCTTTCTGCATGCACATTAGTCAATTGGCCTCGAGCTTCAATGACGTACTGCAACCCCAGCTGCACATTTACATTCTCTTGGTGCAACCTGCCACATGCTTGCCGCAGCGTTGTTGCTGTATACAGGAAGCCTGGTGGAAATCAACCTCAGGGACAACCTGATGACCGGCAGTTTGCCAGTTGCACTGGCTCGTTTGCCCATTGTGGTGAGTAAGCTAACACGGGGCATTCTGCTTTGACTCACCCTCACATCCACAACCCACTGAAGCATGATGACTGCAATGTACTAGTGTCTGAAGCTGTAGATCCACCTTTATGCGCTTGCCCCTGTCCTCTGCTTAGCCCTTTCAATTTGCCTGGGCATCCCGCAAAACAAAACCAATGTGATCAGTCAGCCAAACAGGAGTTGAGCTAAACATCAAGCTCAACATTATGCAGGAAGAAAGAAAAGAAAAGAAAAGAAAAGTCTACGCCGCAAGGCGTTTCATTATGCAGGACCTTCTCACTGAACAGCCCTTCACCAGAAAGCACAGCATGCACATTCAAGTCCCCATAAATCTGCAGCCAAGCATGTCAGCCATGACTCATGTTTTGTCGGCTATGGGGCTAACATACATGTTGGCAGCTCATGATGGTGCCCACAACACACAAATGCTCTGGTATTGCAGCACAGCAGCACTGCTGATTCCAAATACCTTCCCATGTCCTCTGTATAAATACTCAAGTGTGCAACCCTGATAAGGCATCCGCTGTGTCAGGGGGCATTGTTGATGTAGATTGAGGGCTAGGCATGCAAGCCACAAAATGGCCTGAGTATAACCTATGGGGTGAAGACTGTGAACTGCTCCTCAGCAATGTTTTGCTGCAGAGATTAGATGTCGGCAACAATCAGTTTGCTGGAAAGTTCAACCAGCTGCTGGGTGCCCTCAGCTTCTTGGTCAGCTTCTCTGCAGAAGGAAACGTGCTGTCAGGAACCTTGCCACCAACAATGGCGTCCCTTGGCCTCAAGGTCAGCCAAGAAGCCACTTGTTGGGTGTTCCCCTGCATCTCTAGTGGCTGCATTGCAAAAGCCTCTGACTATACATCCCCAGCATTGGCCTAACTCAAGTGGCGGCCATTCTCACCAAATGTGTACAAGCTGATCTGCTGCATGTCTGATACTGATAGGTGCTGCTTAATTGCTGATCTGAGTGTCTGAAGAAATGCACTGCACACAAAACTCATGAGCGTGAGCGCCATAATTTGAACAGGAGCATGGGAAGATTCTTAACGTGTACCACCCCCTGACATATGCTGTATTTGCTGCATGGGACCACGGTATTCGCCAAGGATTGTTCCCAGTCTTTTGTGCCTGGCAGCATGCTAGACTACAACTTGCTCATGTGCATTTTGTGCCTTTTGCTATGCAGATGTGCTTGCAACACATGGCTTCACATTCTCAGACACTCACATGCATTGCTTTCACCATCTTTCAAGATGCCCTGTACCAAATGCAACTGCCCCACTATGATGCACTGACTCACTGCAAGTCTTCATTCATCCACCCTCACGGCAGCGCTCGCTGCAATTCATTGTAGGCATGCTTGCAAGTGTGTGACTGAGTGCAGTTCTTCAATGTGGACGACAACAAGCTGAGTGGTACCATTCCTGCAACCTGGTCCAAGCAGGGCCTCATGCGCACCTTGGGTCTGAACAACAATAACAAGTTAACGTAAGCCTTCCTCAACCCCAGCATCATGCAACTCTCCTCAACTTTAGCTTGCCATCGCGTGACAGTCAAGCATGCACATCAATGCTGTGCTTGCATTCCCACTGTACTCTATGAAAATGCCTGCACCCTAATTACAGCTAGACCACCCTGCAGTGCAACATGTTAGCGCAGAGCTAGCACAGGTCGCTTGCCGCACATGCACAGCATCACATGGCATTCAGGGGCGTTTGCACCTGTGTCAGACTACAACGTTTTTTCATCATTTGTGTGTCCTTGCATGCTGCAGTAGGGTAGGGTCCCTGGTGCATCATTGCCTGGTGCATCACTCCCTGCCATCAGTCATTTGAGCTGCTGCTTCTGGAAAGTCGTACTCACCACTGCACCATCCACTAGGTACTCTTGGCCCCCTTGCAATACACCCCCTGCCTCCCATCCTCCCCCTCACTGGGGGATGCATATCAGGGCAATGCAATATTACTCTACCCATTGCATTGACAACCTTCCTGCTATCATAGTACCGCCTTGCGGCCAACTTTCCTGCTATCATAGTACCGCCTTGCGGCTAGATGTACGCTCAAGTGCTGCCTGTGCAGGGGCGTCATTCCAGAGTCACTGGTGACCTGGACGTCCCTAGAGTCACTGGGGGTGGACAACACCAGCCTGAAGGCCACCACAGTCAACGCCAATGGCCAGAAGCTGCCGCCATTCCTATACCTCACCGAGTAAAGCCCGCTTGCACTGGCTTGCAATCTCCCGTGAAAGCTTTTGACAAGTATGTGTGTGCATGATAGCTACACATACTTTTGCTTTGTCTTTGCTATTTTGGGATCTGAATGGGGACTCAATGACCAGACGTTGACCAATGGGGTGGGTCACTGCAGTACACTGGCAGTATCTAGTCACAGTAGTGTACTAAAATATGCCAATGCTGTCTGAGTAGTGCTCACTTATGTGATGATGTTCAAAGCAAATCAGCCCTGTGCATAGTCATGTGGGCAGTGCTTGGCATGCTGTTCACACTTGTGATTCGAACACTGCCTAAACAAGCCTGCCTCCCATCCTGCTGCTGCTGAGTGTACAGCGCTCTTCATCATGCAAATAATGCTTGCCCATGCTTGCTTATGTGATGTGATTCCCTGCAGGACATATTCAACTGTTGACGCCACTAATTTGGCCTGTCCCCTGCCAGGAGCTAACATATCTGTTTTTCCAAAAGCCAAGCAGATCCTGCTGGATCCATCGTACTTTCAGTACCAGGTATGACTGACAGACCAATGCAGAAGTATTGCACTTTTTGTGCTGACATCTTCCAGCTCGTTGTCAGTGTCATATGGGCAGGCCTTTACAAAGCAAAGTTCCTGAAGCACTCCCCCAGCTGCATACCAGTAGCCCGTCTACACTAGACACACACACTAATGCCTGATGAGTTCTTACTATGTTGCAAGCGTATAAGTCAGTACAACTACCTTATAGTTGTGTCACTACGAAAGGGAACAACACCAACATTGTCAATTTCTAGATTCAAGCTAGCCTTTGCCAGCCTCCTGTGATGTCTTGCAGCACTGCAGCTGTGTATCCTAGAAGCACCTAGTACCAAGCTGCTGCTTTGTTGACCTGCAGGGCTGTGTGTGCTACACCGGCCACATCACTACAGCAGCCAATGGTTCTGTTCACTGTGAAGCAGACTTGGTGGACTCCCACCGCAACATATCCATCACTCTGCTGGTGGTTGTGCCAGCCTTGATTGTGCTGTTTGTCCTGATGGATGCACTCGGCCGCCTGCGCAGAGGCTCCTATGACAAGTATGTCAAGCGCTGGATCAAGCGCAGGAGCCCTCCAGGTTAGATTCCATCTGAAGTACATGTGTTGTTGTTATGACATGCACTGCATCAAGCCCTTGGCTGACCTCATCATGGACCCAATGGTTGGCCTCATGAGCGACTGCTTGATTGGCCTCATGACGGACCGCATGACTAACGTTACGATTGACTGCATGGCTGACCTCATGATTGACCTCAAGGTTGACCGCATGATTGGCCTCATGATGGTCCTCATGATTGAATGACAACTCGCCTTGCGACTGGTCTCATGACTGATGGCCTGATTGACCTGGAAACTGCTAAGCTGACTGTGGCCTGTCTGATAGGCCCCGGGGTGGACATCACACTGGTCTCAACAGATGTGGAGGGATCAACAGAGCTGTGGGAATGGGTAAGTGCTGCTTGCCTTCCCGCACTACTGCCTCATATGCGCATATGTGCATGTAGTTGCATCTGTGATTGCACAGACCCTGGCATTGCCACAGCTACTTGGGCAAACTTCAGACCCAGCTCATGACAGCAGGCTATGCTTCAGCTAGACAGGATTCAGTGTTTCTTGGCATATTACAATCCCAGCACAGCCTCATGATGAGACACAACAGCTCAGTTCAGTTCAGCTCAGTTCAGCGTGGACTATTTCACAGCAGAAGGGCAGGCCACGCTGTTGCTCAGCATTGCTGGGTAATGCGGAGAACATGATTCATTGTGCTGTGCTCTGGTGGCACATAGCACAGCACAGCACAGCACAGTATAGCACAGCACAGCATAGCGCAGCACAGCATGGTAGAGCATAGAAAAGCACAGCATGCTTCCCTGTCAATTGGTCATGCTGCTTGGTCATGCTTATGTGACATTCGCCCACACAGCATTGAGTATGCTTCATGTTCAAGTATTCACAGACCTGCCTGCCAGCTGCGGCAAAGCTTGCATTTACTGGAGACTTGTCTTGTATGTAACATATGTTGCTCCACAACAGATACACTTGCAGATCTTTGTATCCGCTGATGCGTCTGTGTGCCATCGATGTGCCACTGCAGACCTGCTGACTTGGTAGTGTGTGAGTTTCTGGTGCAGAGGCTCTTGTAATGCTGTGTGCAAACACACCACACATATTTGCTTCTGCGCATATTCCTATGGTGACATGCTCAGCTGGTTGCTCACTCAAGTGTTTATGCTTTCACCTTAAGATGGTAACCCAAACTCCAAGGCAACTGTCTCTGTCCTCCAACAGGATCGGGAAGTGATGGACAAAGCCATAGATGTGCATGACAATGTGATCAGGACACAGCTGGGGCATTTCAATGGGTATGAAGTGATGACAGAGGGCGATGCTTTCCTGATGGCTTTCCATGACGCCTCTGATGCCATTGCCTGGGCCATTGCCACTCAGCAGGTCAGCAAAGCCGTTAGGCTGTGATTCTGCTGGTAGCATCAGTGAAGCTGCTTCTGCTACTGACGTTGCCGCATCCTGCCAGTATCATGCTACTGCAACTGTTGCTGTTGCTGTGACTGTATATCTCTCACAGTGTTCAGCGATATCTTCAGCTTCACTGTTACCCTAAGTTTCGCTGTTACTGTCTCTGTTGGTGATGATGTTGCTGTAACTGTAACTGCTTGCAGTGTACAGCTGTATCGTCAGCTTTACTGTTACTGTTGCTGTTACTGTTCACAGTGTTCAACTGTGTCTTCAGTATTACACGTCAGTAGCTGCATTTCAATTAAGACCAAAACTTGGGCAGATTTTGGCAAGTTTCAGCTTGGTTGATACAGGCATTGTTGACAGCAAAGTGGCCTACAGAGCTGCAGCATCACCCCAAGAGCTGCATACGGCAAATGTCTCAGCAGTACCCCTATGAACCCAATGCTGAGTCCCCTGCTGGCCCCCCTAGCAAGTCACAAGACGCTGTGTATGCAGCAGCACACAGCAAGGGTTGGTTCTCTCCTGCTTACAGATCAAAGTCCAGTTTCACTTTGTTGTTGTTGTCATTGCTGATGTTGATGCTGTGATTGATTCTGGTATCACTGCTACTGCGATCATTGCAAGCGGCCGCTGTGCTTACGCAACAAATGTTGAGGTTCATCCTGACTGCTCTACGCCTGACAATTGGGGTTTGCATGCCAAAAGCGCACCACACTTGTAACCCGTGGCCGCCTCATTTCACTACTGGGTCTTGCCTGCTGAGTAGTGCTTGCATGTGACGCCCATCAAAAGCTCAAGCGGATCTCCTGTTTGCCACAGATGGTGAGCAGATGAGGGCTGAAGAGCACTGGGCAGAGGGGCCTTCGGATGGGCATGCAAGCCTGGATGTAGGCCAGCTGGCAGAAGCCCTGCAGGCTGGCCCAGACCAGCAGGGGAGAGCAACATTTCCTGCAGCTTCAGGACGTCAGTCTCCTGTCTGTCTGTGAGGCTGTGTCTGCCTGCCTGGCCCTGTGTCTGTATATGCAGGGCATTCGTCTGGCTATCTGCGTCTCTTTTTCTGTGTGTGTCGGTGACAGTCTGCTGCTTTGGTGTTCAACAAGTGGGTCTGTCTTTCTGTCTGTCTGTCTGTCTGTCTGTCTGTCTGTCCGTCCGTCCGTCTGTCCGTCTGTCTGTCTGTCTGTCTGTCTGTCTGTCAGTCCTGTCAGTTTGTCTGCCTGCTGTCTTTCATTCTTTGTTGTCTATGTGTTTCTCTCTTTGTGTTCATTGCGTTGAGTTGGCTGCATGTTGCTTTGGCCTGTCTGTCTCTCCAGCCTCTTGCCCCTCGCTGCTCCTCTCGAGGGCACTCAGGATTTGACATCCTGCAGCGTCCACCTCAGGCCCACACTCCCTTCTTGCTCTGCAGGTGACCCCTAGCTCAGTGGCCTTCCGGGGTCTTGCAGTGCGCATGGGTGTGGCCACAGGCAGCATCACCCCACACCACCACCCACCCCCTCACCCGCCGCACAGTGTACCATGGACCCCTTGTGCAGCTGGTGGAGGCCATAGTGGGGGTGGCCCATGGGGGTCAGATCGTCACTGACTCATCCACCGTCACGGCCATGAGCCCCAACCTGAACGAGATTGCCCAGCGAGTGCCGGCACAGCCGGACTATGACGCAATGATGGCCCGCCCCAGGTCAACCACCAGGTTTTGATTGTCAGCAACATGGTCAAGACCGTAACAGCACCCCACTAAGCAATCGCAGCAATGACAACTGACAAAGACAACTACAGTGATGAATATGGAAGACGATACTGACAATTACGATGGTTGCGGCGTAACAGTAGTGGCAGTCAGAGCATGATGACAATGATATATATGTATACACATGTATATATAAAAGAAAGTGCAACAGCATCAGCAGCAGTGCCCACATGGCTATCAGCCATCTTGGGTTCCTAAAAACAAAAGTGGGCAAAGTGCATAACACCTCTTTGCTATGGCACAGTCAGCAAAATATGACAGTATTATGGCTACCCAAACCTGCCTGCTGTGCTGAGCTTAGCCTTCCCTGTGCTGCAGAGGCCATTCCAGGGTGCGGAGAATGCCATCCCAGTCAGCCATGATGGCAGACAGGGAGCCCCAATGGGGGCCTCTGAGAGTCCTGGGCTGGCCCCCATGTTGCTGACTCAGCCTTCTAGCATGAGCTTTTCAACACCACAGAGCCCCTATACGGGGGGTCCCAAAACATGTCGCAGCGCCTCTCCCGAGTGCCGTTTGTCTCAGCTACAGCATCACTGCTGTCAGGGGGCCTCACTCTCCATAGGTGAGGCAAATCCTCCAGGCCTTTATACAGTCTCTACATGCATGGTAACTAGTTGGAACAAACGTCGCGTTGCACAATGTTAGGTGTCATGAGGGTGCTCATTTGTTTCAGCCAAGCAAAAGCCGCAAGCACTGCAGCTGGCTGTCCAGAGAAGCTGGCCTCCTTTGTCCTACCTCAGGCTCTGTGTGAAGTGCATAAGGACAGTGAAAACTGAGCTGCAGTGGCAGGGTTTGCTTCATGTGGGGCATCTTTGCACTCTCAGTGCACCCAGTCATATATTCAGGCAACTCCATCCCAGTCATGGATTCAGGCAATTCCATCTATGTATACACCCATCCACCACCAACCCATCCACTCACTCGCTGTGTACGCAGCAGATTCCAAGAGCCTGGAGTCTCACAGCCTGATGGTGATGGACATGGGGGCAGCATGTGGTGCAGGACCTAGCCCAGCCTCTCACGCTGCACCAGGTCCTGGTGCCTGGCCTGGAAGACCGTGCCCGCGCCTTCCCACCCCTGTCCACTGCTCAACAGCTCGCACCAGGTATCCTCCCCAGGCCTTGCTGTATACCTCCGCGTCTTTGTGTACCTCCGCCACTTTGTGCTGCGCCGTACCGTATGTGTCCCGGCCTATCATCCCTGGTGTTTGTGCTGCCGTCGTGGCCCTGCCTGTCGTACCGTGGCCTATTGCGCCCTCGGCTGTTTGTGCTGCGGTGCGTCGTGCCTCAGCCTGCTGCGTCCTAGCCTTTGTGGTGCCTTTTTTGGCCCAGCCTGTTTGCTAGTGCGTTCGTCCTTTATGCATCTGCCTGTAGTGGCCTGCTCTGTTGTGCCTCACTTTTGTGCCCTTGTTGTCTCAAGAAAAGCAAGCAATTTGACTCTGATCTTGGAGTGATCGCTCATTGAATTCATGCTTTGGACAGCATTGGTAGCTAACGACTCTGTATGAACAGTCCCAACCCATCGACGCTCCAACAGCGCTTGCTCTGTGGGCTACAGCACTTGGCCATGACAAACTGGTTGCGTCGCACACCATCAGGCAGTGTCTTCCAACATCAGTCACCGTCAAAAGTGTGTACATCAGCACTATGACACACACATCTTCATACCACACTTGTGCATACGTGAGGAAGTGAACATGAGTGCATGCAAGTACAGGATACTTTGATGCTCCTGCTACCAGAGAGGCCCCTTTAGGAGGGGCAGGTACCCAGGGCCTTAGGGCAGAACTGCCCTTGGTCACCCTGGTGTTCTCTGCTTGTGGATGGCCTGAAAGCTATGCGGGTAAGCGAACATGCGCCTTGCGGTGCGGTGCTGTGCTGTGCTGTGCTGTGCTGCGCAGTGCTGTGCAGTCCTGTGCTGTGGCATTCTGTTATTGCTAGTGACGTCAGTGCATGTTCTTAGCTGGAACTGGACCCTGACAAGCACAAATCAGATGAACATTTGCTGTGCCTGCCGCCACAGCTGTGTCTGTTTTAAACATGGCGCTAATACATGCTTGCAGGCTCAAGGTGATGAGGTTGCTGAGCATGCCATGACGCTGTACAAGGATGTCATACGGCGGCTGCTGCGCACAACAGAGGGGTATGAGTGTCAGGAAGCAGAAGGCACATTCATGCTGGCATTCCACAAGGCCCGTGAAGGCTGTGCAGTTCTGCCTGCTGGTGAGGGTTTACTTTCCCTGCCAACTGCCCACTGCCCACTGCCTCCTCCCCTCCCCCTGGGGCATTTCACATGCCCATGAAGGCTGTGCAATTCTGTGCCTGCTGTGAGGGCTAATTTGCCATACCCACTTCCTCACACCCCCCCATCAATCCCCCTCCCTCTGGAGTTCTCCCCTATGGCCCCTTGCTTGCCCTTTCCTTTGTGTTGTGCCCTCTGCACAGCAGTTGCTGAAGCCATTCATCCTGTTGCAGTGACTTGACAACGGCTGGCCTGCATGAGAAACTCATACTGCCAATCACTGTGATGCTTGTGCACTACTTCTGGCAACCTGATTGAAATCAATGGGCATCAAGAGCAGCACAGCTAATGCAGACAAAGACCAGAGGCACATGGAATTACCTCTTTTAGGCGACAAGGGCTTGAAGCTGTATGGCAAATGGTGCAGTGGTCCTGGGCTGCGCTTTTGCAGCCTTCCATTGTGACAGTGCTGTTGCCCTAGCTACATGCCCTTCAGCCACGGCCACAACCCTGAAGATGGCCCTGCATAGTTGACCATCATCAGCAAAGGCAGTGTTCACACACAACCCCAGCAGCTTTGTATCTTCACATTGCACAGGGCATGTTTCCACAAACCTGTCACAATCGCCCCCCCCCCCCCTCCCCCCCGCCCCATGCTGCCTGCTGAAGGTGGTACAGAATGGGTGCAGGTTCAGGAGGAGATGCTGAAGGTGCACTGGCGGGAAGATGTGCTGAGTTTGCCTCAGTGTCAGGCCCAGGTGGGGGGGTTTGGGGGCCGCAACCAAGGGGTCATCTTTGTGGGGCCCAGAATCAAGATGGGCATCTATGAGGGCACCCCCACACGAGTGGCTCCTCACACTACCACTGGTAGCACAGACTACTTTGGCCCCTTTGTCAACAGGTAGGTCACCCAGCCTGTCATGCAGCAAGGCTTCACCTCATCAAGAAGCTTGGTCATAAGGTCGAGGCTAAACAACAGAAATGAGCTCATTGACACATCCAGACTCCATCACATCAGCATGCACAGCATGTTGTGAAGCCACAGCTTGCGCAAGCAGTGCCACCAGTAGGTACTGCTGCTCCGTGTTCAAACGCGGGTGAGTCTGGGCAGTTTTCTGATGGAGGTCAAGTGGTGCAGGGCGGCTCGGTTCTGCAATGGGGCAGCACATGGGGGGCAGGTTGGTCGGCCCCAGCGCCATCATCCCTGGCTTGCTGCAGGGCCTGGGATGCGAAAAGGTGCCTGATAGTCAATCCCTGGAACCAGAACCCCAGGTTTTGAATCCCAAGCCACTGCTTACATGCGCTCGGCACCCTAGCTAGCTCAGCGTTCAAGGTGTCATGATGACAACAAAATGACTAGCTCATAATTGTAATAAGCAAACGTCAACAATCAAAGAAGCAGTGTTCTTTTAACAAGGATCAGGTGACTAACAGGTCTCAGCATCCCCAACAACAAAAAGCAGTCTGGTGCGTGCCAGCGCCCAATGGCTTGTGCACATATGTCATCTTGGCGGGTTTGGGAACAGTTTCCAGGCACTGGGAAATGACTGTGGTGGTTCATCAGGCTTTAATGGTTAGCATCAGTGCTGCCATCAGTCGCAGCAAAAGCTGGCTGTTGAGCTCAAGTTCATGTGAAACCCATGGCCAATGCCACTTACCCCCGCTCGCCATGGACAGCTGTCTTGATGGTGATTGCTGTTGTTGACGTGTTTGCTGCAAAACTTGGTGCTGTTGTGCCTGCAGATGCTAGGGTCAGCCTCATTAGGCTCCCAAGAACAGCAGGATCTCTTGAAAGCCAAATACCCTCCCGTGGACCACATCTTTCCCTGTGGGGTCGGCCCACATGAGCCCCATGCTGTGACCCAAGCTGGGAGATTCTATCCCCAGCACAAACCTCAGCAGTCCCTAGGGGAAATATCATTGAGCGCACTACGCAGCGCTGCTCGTCCTATCCCTGGAACCCGGCTGATCCCCAGAAGCTGGCAGCTTCCTGGGTGACTAACCAGCTGTATGGTGACACTGCAGCTATTCCGGTCAGTTCCTTTTGGGTGGTCCTGTTGCTCACATTCCTGGCAAGCAAGCTTTGCCTCATGTCTTGCATGGAATCAACAAATGCAGCAACAGCTGGCAGTGTTGCTCCTAGATTCAATGCATTTACATGGCTTACAGCCTGTGTCTCACTTGTGTATTATTGCCTGGCAATATCAAGGGGTCACCTGACTGGGCAGGCCAATCACCAGCACACTCAACTGCTCCAATGCAATCTGGGCCAGCTGTTGCATCCTGGTGCAGCTGAATCTCTGTCTTCTTGTCAGAAGGGGTTTACAGCAGGTGAAGCAGAATGCGCTGCAGTCCGCAGCTAACAAAGCAGACCAGTGCTACCGCTGTTGTCAACGAAGCTGGGGCTACTGTTATGCTGATTGAGCAGCACTGTTCAAAGTGGCTTTTGAACCCTTGCAAAGACCCTGCATAGATGCTGATGTTGCTTGGAATTGGAGCAAAAATGAATCTGTACATTATTCAAAAGGACTCTATCTGGATTTTTTTAATTTTCTTTCAAGAATTTATGTTCATAATCAAAGCTACTGAAGATGAGTATGGTGGTATGGTGCGGCGTAAATGGAACTGTATTATTCTGGTGCAATCAAAGGAGCCTCTAGTAACCATGTACAAGACAACTGAGCTGCCGGCATTGTCAATGCAAGCTGGTGTGCATACTGAGTCAAGGTGCAACGCAGGGTCCAGCTAAGGGCAGTGGCTTATCATCATGGGCACTTGCCATCCAACCCCAGGCTCACCCCCAGCAGGACCCCCCTGGACCCCTGTACATGCATCGCAAGGGCAGCATGGGGCGGCGCTCCAAGCGACTAGGCCGGCCCTTGTCTGCCAAGCAGCCTCGCTCCTCTGCACTCATCTCAGAACTTGGGTAAGTTGGTCTCCTCTCCCAGCCTACCAGTATGTTTGGGGCATCATCTTGTCTGTGGATGGCACACTTTGCCACTTGAGAAAGTGGGAGTCACAGGTGTGTTCCCCACTTCAGACATGCAGACTTAAATGTTCTGCATGTCACAGTTTTGCCTCTACCTGTGCCACTGAGGCGCAGTGGTTACCAGGCAGTGACTTGCCCACTAAGCTCTGCATTTGCCTATTAGTGCCCATTAGTGTCTACTAGTGCACGTGAGTCGGTGAAGCTCGGTGCTGCGTGCATCCTGTTCCATGCTGACTGCAGAAGCTTATGCTCTGCCAGCTTTTCTGTGCTGCCTGTGCTGCCCATCACAACAGTAGCTATGGCGTACAGCCACAAAGACTGCACCTCAGAGCTGTGCACTGAAGCAGCATCCATGCATCTGCATTCCATCTTACCTGATTGAAATTCAAAGGTAAAAGAACGAGATGCGAGGTGCACACACACTCGCAACATGGTGAAGTCTGTTGTATCATCACAGTTGGTTGAGTCAGCTGTTGGCCATGCAGGCCTGCGAGCAGTGACAACTCCATGACGGCTCTGATGACGGTTGCTGAGACAGAACAAGCTGAAGAGGCCAGGTCAGACAGCGCCGCCGCTGACCGCGGCATCATTTACTCGACCATCATTGGAGCTGAGGTCATTGTCTACAAAGCAAATTCGATCAGGGCTCTCTGAGTCTGGCGACACAATGGATTCTTTGAGGAGGAGGGCGCACAGGGTCGCAGCTTTTGCAGCTCACTGCAGAGAGGTGAGTGAGTCACTTGTGCTGTTTCCAGGCTGTTTCTCAACAACCACAAGTTTGACAGGCTCATAGGGGCACACATGTCGGTCCCCCTGCATGCCTGGAGTGAACATGAGACACCAAAAGGAGCAAGACATCATGAAGAAGGCCTGATACGACCGCACACTGTGCTCTTATTGCACACCAGATGTGCTTATACTACAAGTTGGCTGCATCTCGGGGGTCAGCATTTGTACCCAATGTCAACATCAAGTACCATGTGCTGGGGGTGGACTGCACTCCATACGCTGAGGACTGCAGTGCGGTGTACGAACGAACTTGCCATGACTGCGCCGTTTTTGTACGTACAGCTACTGTCCCTGTCATACCTAGCCTAAGCGTTGTACAAGTGATGGCCAACATCAATAACAATGATGATGATAAGACTGATGGCAGTAAGCCCTGTCTGATGAGAAGCCTGAGGTTGGCACTGGTGTACAGGAGTGCAGCAGTGTCAGTCTCTTCTTTGGCCAGCTCCGCCAGAGGCAACGACCGACTCCTGGAAGCTCTCTCTGAGGTGGGGTTCCCTCATCGTCCGAATTGACGGTTGTCTTGATAATCTTGCCTGAGATGTGGGCAGCGTCGCATACATGACAGACCTGGTATGAATGGACATGGCATACCCTGTCTGCATTGCAGATTACATGTGCATATGACGCTTTTGCTGCTAACCCATTTGCCTTGAACACATCTGAGTGGCTCTATGACCAGGCCTGCCCCAAGGTAAACCCTCATTCCACCTGTAGTAATAGTAACAACGAAAACAATAGTTTGATAATAGTGATAGTAATCATGATGACAATAAGAACAACAACAACAACAACAACAATGATAGCCTAATGCAGCAGCATAGAGCAAACACTTATCCCTGACATTGTTGACTGAAACGCTTTGGCCTGTCATGTCACAAAATGAAGTGGAATCTGAAAGCTGCCAAGTCAACTATACTTCTGATGCTGCCTACATATCAGCTTGGCCTCATTGAGGTTGCTGTGTGGGCCACCAAGACAATGATTTGAGTGGCAGCAAAATATCGATGCATGGTGGGGGCTTTCAGCAATTGCTGTAGATAGCCTCCTGCAGTGGATATGTAACGCACACCGGAAATTTACATATACAGCATGTTGTGAAGTGGGCCTATGACATCAAGCTGTTTTTGTCTGGCAGGTACACATCTCTCACATAGGAAAATTGAGTTTCAAGGGATTGGCAGAGCCGCAGGCAGTGATGCAGTTCAGCACTGCGCATTTGGCAGCAAGACAGTTCCCAGCAGACCACCTCCCTGCTGCCAAAGCAGTTCTGGTTGGTAGTCTCTGGTGCCTGTGGTGCTGTTGAGATGCTGCATTGCCAGAAGGGTCTGCCATCCTCATAGCTTGGCTGTTGTGTAGAAGGGCAGGTCCGTATATGGGCACACAATGGTGCATGTGAGCATGTGAAGCCAATGCGAGGTTTTGCTTACACATGTTTATCATGTGAATGGCTTGCTTCAAACAAGCACACAGTATGCATGATGGTCTTGAAGGCCAGCTAACCAACAGACATGGCAACGAACAGCCACAATCCATCTTTGACTGTGTCGACATGATCCTGGGCGCGATTGACATGACGGCGGAATGTGCTTGCCTGAATGAGTTGCAGACAATGGCGTAAGCTCCCAAATGTGGGTTCCAGTGCAGTGAGGCTGCAGGATGGTTTTGCTGCATCTACATAGCGCCTATCTGATGCTTTAAGACCTAAGTCAGACTAAGCTTCACATGGATCAAGGATATACTTTCTTTGTTTTTTATCCGTCTCCCCTTTATCTCAGCAGCACTGTCACAGTGTTAGGCTGCATGACTGACCAAAGTTCTGTGAGCTGCAGGTGGAGGAGGGACAAGGCTTGCAGTATGTTGTGGTCATGAAAGAGGCGCCTATGCTGCCTAGCAGGCCTCAGTCCATCATTGTTTGAGATCTGGTCTGAAACGGTTCAGATGTTGACTGTTAGAGGAGCCCGGAGTTTGGGGGCATGGAAAGTTTTCGGATACTTGCCCTCTCCTGCTTCCGGCTTGCTTACACTTGGGTTGATATTCACGTAGCATGGAACGGGGCTGGCCTTGGTGTTACAGGGTGACACTGTGGGATGCAGGGTCAACTGCTTTTGCTTTTTATTAGACCTAAGTGTCATAATTAGCGCGCTTTTTGCTTTTTTCAACTCATTGATTTTATCAGGTTGATGTTGCATTGCTTCTTTTATTTGAACAGCCCGCCCAGGGATTGCAGAGCATCGGTGTCCCCAACATGTTAGAGTGTTGCTCGAGTGTTGCTGAGGCGTCCCATGAAGTCTGAGGATAAAGACCATTGTCTTTAGCACCTCTTTCCTCATGCATATGTCGTACATCGAGCGACTGTAATGCAAAGAACAGGCGACAGTACAGCTGAGTGTGTGGCGGGTGGGCGGAGAACAGAAGCACTGGTACCATACAAGCGAACAGAAACAACGGTGCTATACAACCGAACCCGCACACCGCTTCTTTACCGAAGTACATGGCAAGTTGCGATACGACAGACCTCGTCGCAGCAGAGCACGCCAATCTGCAAGCCAACACGATCAACATGCACGTGGAACATGACTGCCCGATTAAGTGCACACAACCATAACTTGGAAAACCAAACGCCTCAGCCTGCAGTTGCACGTGCAGCTGCGTTGGGATTTGACAGCTGCATCTGTTCCTCGTAAAGGTTTCGTAAGTAAGGCCCCGGCGCGTGTCAAGAACGTAATAAGCGGACACGAGGCTGTCTCGTAATAAGCCTTGATCCATTCATCCGACGAAGCAGTTCATTTAGTAGCTACTGCGGGGCGTCTCGAAAGTGGCTGTACTTGCGCGAAGCGAGCTTGTTAGCCGTAATAGCTTCCAACATATGCCAGTCCGAGAGACTGGCGTGAAGGCAGCCGCACTTTTGCTACTATTTATTTGCAAATATTGCCGAAGATTTCTGCCGTAATCTGCCGTGAGATTGTCCGCGGTAAGCTGCGGCCGGGGCCTGAAAGTGCTTGCAGTCCCCTCCTCTTTATATATGAAAGGTCAATGAAAGAGATCATAAGATTTGCTTGGTCGCAAATGCACACTAGGTGAGCACCACGTACTTGTATCAAGTCGGTACCTATGTTCTTATTTCAGAACTAATAGACATACCTCTACACACATACTATGTCTATTAGAAGAAGAAGAATTTAGATCAAAGACAGGAGGACCCGCTATGTGAGACGAGCAAAGTATAAGGGTTGCCCCAATATAAGTATATGGGTACGGACCTAGTAATACTCGGGTATTAAGCGGACCAAGTCCAAGTCATGAGTACTGTACTAGTACTCAAGGCTGTTTCGTACAATGCATCAGCGACCAATGTCCGAGGTCAATTCCAGCAATAG
>JAYKYS010000465.1:27500-38185 GCA_036924285.1 Asterella californica | reverse complement strand
ATCCCATCAGAACTCTGCAGTTAAATGCCTTGGGCCGGAATAGTACTGGGATGGGTGACCTCCCGGGAAGTCCCGGTGCTGCATCCAATTCTTTTTTCCTTTTTTTTACGAATTAATTCTTTGGCAATCGAACAAATATATTACGCTGCCAGGCACTAAACTAATTAATTACTCGTGGACTAATGTTCTTTTCATTTTTGGACGTGAATTGATTCTTTGGTACTGAATAAATTAATTGCTCGTATGTATGTCTGTTTTTCTTTCTTCCAGCATAAAATAACCTTGAATACGGAACCCATTAGTTTATCATAATAAATCCAAATACCGTAGTACATATTTCATTACTCTATGTGACGTTGATCTATGTCACCCCTTACTTATTCATAATACATCCAAATACCGTAGTACTTCTTCCATTACTCTATATCACTTCGATCTAAGAACCCATTACTTATTCATAATACATCCAAATACCGTAGTTACTTCTTCCATTACTCTATATCACTTCGATCTAAGAACCCATTACATATTCATAATACATCCAAATACCGTAGTACTTCTTTCATTACTCTATGTCACTTTTAACCCATTAGTCTTTCATAGCAACCCATTAGATATACATAATAAACCCAAATATTGGACTGGCTGGTCCAGTAACCTTGAATAACCTTGAATATGGAACCCATTAGTTTATCATAATAAATCCAAATACCGTAGTACTTCTTTCGTTACTCTATGTGACGTTGATCTATGTCACCCATTACTTATTCATAATACATCCAAATACCGTAATACTTCTTCCATTACCCTATATCATTTCGATCTAAGTAACCCATTACTTATTCATAATACATCCAAATACCGTTAGTACTTCTTTCATTACTCTATGTAACTTCGATCTCTTTAACCCATTAGTCTTTCATAGCAACCCATTAGATATACATAATAAACCCAAATATTGGACACTTTTTCCATTACTCCATGTAAGTTGTTGTATTTAAACTTTTCTTTGTTCTATTTACACCTATTTACTACTTGTGTACTTAAAATACATGTATCCGCAATTGTCAAAGAGTTTATCATGTTTGCCTATTACGTTTCAAATGTCACTTAACACCCCTTCATAAAAAGTGTGAGCAAAAAATTGATGGTGGAGGGTTTAACTTTTCTTAAGAACAAACTTGGTCCTTCTTTGCTTCTTTCCGCGTATATGTAAATCTGCCGGTTGTATCATTTCTATACTTTGCATGTGGTTAGCACACGTAGTTGTTAGACCCTTCAAGGATCCATATCTGAATTTCTCACCTTCAGTTTATTTCAATCAATATCACATATATACAGTTTGGAGCTCATTTATTTTATAGAAACTATTTTCATGGATACTCATTTGTAATATCCCATCATATGGACACTTCACACTCACTATGTCATGAATCATATGTACTTAATAAATGATTATCGTGATCATATAGTTTTGGATTACTCGATCATCCTCTATAGCGATTAGTTTTGATCAGGACTGTGCGCACAGCTCTCCCTCTTTTGTTTAGGGTTCCTCAGTTGATCAAATATAGAATCCAAGTGACAGCTTAACAACATACTGTACTATCCATTGTTTATTCAACTGCAATTAAAATAATTTAGAAGCCAAAGTCAGTTTCAGATGAGAACTGATCTAAGACTCTGAACCTCTAAAAAGTGATTACAGTTGATTCTGAGTTGAACACATTCACATGATGAACTAACTATATCTATTATCACTAAAATAATTCAGAAGCCAATATCACTTTCTTATGAAAATTAATCTAAGACTCTGAACCTCTAAAATAAAGTGTCTTCTGAATAAAAATTTATATTCCATGTCATCGGTATATATATTATGATTTTCTCTAACAATACTCTGTAAACTCCATCTTACACATATTACTCTGACGTTTGTATTAGTATCCTAAACTTTTAGGATCAAGACTTCATATATAGCCAAATGTCACATTCTTATACACCCTCGGTTTTTCAAATATGAATTACAAGTGAGAGTTGAGCAGATTCACACTGTCAAGTAACTATATCTACTATCACTAAAATAATTCAGAAGCCAAAGTCAGTTTCAGACATAAATTAATCTAATACTGTAAAGTTTCAACTGTAACATCTCTATGAATTAAAATCATTATTTTAGATCGCTTATCTGAGTTTTGTGATTTTCCATCGAATCACAACTTATCAATCAGATCTTTCATGTTTACCGAAGTACTATACTTGCCTATTTAGGATTATATACTTCAAACAAGGTCTTTCACTCTTGTTTATACACTCTGGGTTTTTCATATCTAAGTTACTAGAGACAGTTGGACATATTTACTAATCAACTAACTATGTCAATTAACAATTAAAATAATTCAGAAACCAATATCAGTTTCTGCCAACATTTAATTTCTGCAACATTAAACTAAATTTTTCTGTGAATTAAAACTTGAACTTTATATCATTTATGCATTTATTAGGATTTCTTCATACAATGAGCCTCTATTAACAAGATCTTACAACATTTACTCATACTTTTGCCAAAGTACTATTTTAATTCATGGAACTCATCTATGCTTTTCAATTAAATCACTCAATTTTTCACTATGGATTATTGACATCCTTCTCTGTCTTTTCAAGTATTAAAGATTAACATGTATCTTAAAGATTCCTCAGAATTACATGAGTTTAAACCCTACGCTATTTGCATATGATATTTCATGTTCATGTCTAACCCTCAAACTTAAATGGACATGTGCTATCGTTCTGATATCTTGCATATGGTCAAGATAACCAAGTTGAACGTGCTTTATATTTGAATTTAGTTCCAATATAAAATCAATCTATTTGTATACTGTCTCCATGTTCGGTTTTCCTATGTACCATTTAAAATGAATTGTTTTGTAGACTATACTTGAGTATATCCTTCCATGTATTCCCTTCTTATAATACTCGAGGTACTGACTTCTCATATGTCACATTGCATCTTTCTTTTCCATTTGATCATATGTATAACTTTATGAAGAGTTTAAAGGAGTCCAACTTGATAAAGTATTACATGATTCAAATAATTCGAACACGCTCCGTTTCAATGCTCAACCTGATTTATTCTATCAATCATTTATCCTCCATACGTGAGTTTTTTCAGTGTCCAGAACAGATTGAATATTAATCATGTTGAGTTATAAAGTCCAGCTTGACTACTACATACTATATGTGTAGGTGAATCTAAATATGTATTAATCTGAATATAATTACTATATGTGTTTATATTCATAGTTTATACATATAGTTTGATATACATTTGGTTTTAATTGATTAACCATACTTCTCCTAACAGATACAAGAAGATACTTCTCAAAGTGACTTATGATATTCTTACACGAATTTATGTCTTTAAACCTTAAGCTACTCATAATATCTGTTCATTTCTAACCCTATATAACTAAAATGCACATATAGTGTCATTTTTATTTACGTGTAACACTTTAATCTTCTTTATATATCAAATGGTTTATGCATCTGATCTGACTTTCGTCAAATAATAGCATTATATTCATTTCATCTTATTATGTTGAGCAGTACGAGGATTCATGACTAACATCTCAGCTGTTAACGTCAACAACCCTTAACCCTCAACTGATAATGTTCTCCATTCTTGATTCATTTATCTTGCAGTAGCATTGAACACCTATGTTTTTTAAACTTTACTCAAGCGAACAACCACTAATATTTTCTGTACTCCCTTGGTTTTTTGTTGTTGTCTTTAATCTATGTCTTGAATATTTTAATAACTTCACTAGTCTAATATATACAAAAGAATTTGGTATAAGTTAGATTCTAGTGAGTAACTTTACTTGTTCTCTCAATAGAAAAAAAATCACAAGAAATTCACATCAACTTGACTTAGATGACAATAATATTACGGTTCAATTACTCATGGGAAGTCCTAGACGATAATAAAGTTAAGTTTGAACTTCAACTTTTGTGTTCTCGTGTTGTTAAAACTCTATAGTATCAAACTTTAATTTCTTTATATATTCTGATGTTTCGTCAAATAATACCCATTATATCAATTTAATCTTATTATATCCAAGTAGTATCATGATTCATGATTTTCTCTTCTCTTAACGTCAACAACCCTCAACTGATAATTTTCTTCATTCTTGATTTATTTATCTTACAATAGCATTTAACATCATGCTTTTTAAACTTTAATCCAATTTATTATTGGATGTATTGTATTATGTTAAAGTACTGATACTTCGTACTCGTCATTACATCTTCCCTTTCCATTAACTCATATAAATGTTGATTCAAAGTTTAAATAAAATATGATCTCTATATCTCTTCCACTAATATTTTCTCTACTCTCTTGGCTTTTCCTATTGACTTTAACCATATGTACTGAAGTTCATCTTTATACGTATCATTACAATTTTCTCTTTTCTCGTATAGTAGTTTATTCATTGTTAAAAACAAGCAAGATCTTGATATAGGTTTGAAAATCAAGTCCAGCTTAACTACTATATTCAAAAGAGTTTGATATATATTCACTTTTAATGAGTCGCTTATCCTATCAAATACAACAACTTAAAGATCAAGACTGGTCTCACTCAGATGTCATTAGAAATGTCATTTAGATGGTTTCTGACCCTTTTACACTGGAAACATTCCTCTGAAGTATAAACCGTAGATATTCATAGTGTTCATTCCTAACCCTAGAACCCTATTCATACACATGTAGTATCAATTTAATATCAGATGTTTTTGAAACTTGTGGTACCATATTGTAACCCTACATCTTTCTCTTTTTGGTTTATCATGTAGAACTTGGTTTCAAAATATTTAACAAATATAAGTAGAATTAGTTGATTAAGTATTACATGATTCAAATAATTAGAACACGCTCCGTTTCAATGCTCAACATGATTTATTCTATCAATCATTTATCCTCCATACGTGAGTTTTTTCAGTGTTCAGAACAGATTGAATATTAATCATGTTGAGTTATAAAGTCCAGCTTGACTACTACATACTATATGTGTAGGTGAATCTAAATATGTCTTAATCTGAATATAATTACTATATGTGTTTATATTCATAGTTTATACATTTGGTTTTAATTGATTAACCATACTTCTCCTAACAGATACAAGAAGATACTTCTCAAAGTGACTTATGATATTCTTACACGAATTTATGTCTTTAAACCTTAAGCTACTCATAATATCTGTTCATTTCTAACCTTATATAACTTAAATACACATGTAGTGTCATTTTTATTTACGTGGCACGTATGTATAGTAGTTAAGCTGGACTTGATTCATAAATCTCACCATAAATCTCTTGGATAACAATAAGATGATATTTCACTAATGAGAAGTTTACAACAATAAATAGTTAGGCCTCACCTTTATCTTTTGTATTTTCTTGTTCGTAAGACTCTAGATTATCAAACTAAAATTTCATTTATATACTAAATCGTGTCTTAGGTTTCATCAAATAATACCATTATATTAATTTACATCTTATAGGTTTTAACTATTACTTAGACTGTTTACCGAAGTTCTACCTTAATTCATGACATTCATCTCTTCACTTCACGAATATAACCCTCAACTGATAACCTCTCTCCGGGAAAATTTACTTATTAAGCTTTTCTGACCCTAAAACTTAAATACATAATCCCAATAGCGTTCTGATATGTGCATATGGTCAATCTACACATGGTTCAATTTCTAAATTTAAATAACTTGACAATTATTCTAAATATATTTTATATTCACTTAACTGAATATCACATGTAGTCCATCATATATACTTCATATACCTTCAGGCTAGATCTTAAAGACACATGTAATGTCGGTTTAATATTTTGGATATGGTCATCTATACACCAATTAAAGCTATATATTTATACATCTGGTAACATATAAGGATTTCAATAAGGAAATCAACTTGAACATAAGTTGTATTCTGTTTTCCATGTTTTATTGTTCCATTTAATACCGAGATGTTTTTGAAACTTTACTCCAAGATATAGATCCCATTATTACACATATACTTCTTACTTTTCATTCTCTGCATGTAGTAGTTCATACTATATGTCTTTCTATGTAGATTTACTATCAATGATAGATGTTTGAGAAACTTTACCCTTGAATGTATTCTTTTAAAATACATTGATAAGAAGATATACTTGTCATGACTTTTATATATGTATATAAGGTTATATCTTTCTTTCTCATACTTGACTAAAACAAATGAAAGGTATTTAGGTTGAATTATCAAGTCCAACTTGACAACTACATATTAAGTATAGTAGTAGATTATTTACATCACGAGAGTTAGGTATATCTTAGGTTTTAATGACAAGCAGTACTTATTCTATCGACTCAAGAAAATCGCACCAATATCACTTAGAGGATAGTAATGCGATGGTACTGTTTGCAACTACAGTATATTTAATTCTCAACTTCATTTTTGAATTCTCTTGATTTAAGACTGACTCTCTATAGTATCAAACTTTAGTTGTTTGTGAATTAATATTATATGTAAGATAGTTTATGACTTTTCTCATCAATAAGACCATCTTAATTTGTTCTTAGAGTTTAATTCAGCCTTAGTACCAAAGTACTATAATCTGATATACATTGGTTCTTGATTAAGAACCTTTCCTAATAATTGATAATATTCTTTTTGGATATTATCATATATACACCAGTTCAAGATATACATAGGGTAACATATAAAGATTTGAATAATAAAATCAATCTGAATAAAAGTTGTATTCTGTTTTCCATGGTTCACTGTTTCATGTACATTTAATACCCAGATGTATTTTAAATTAGAAACTCTACTCGAAAATATCCATTCCATTATGACACTAATACTTAAAACTTGTCATGCTCTGCATGTAGTAACTAATACTGTAAGTTTTTGATGTAGCATTTACTATCAATGATATATATTTTAGAAACTTTATTCCAATATACTCTTGGATGTATTGTTTTACGATACATCAAAGAATATACTCGTCATGAATATCACTTAGGACCCTTTTGTAATAACTGGTAATGTTCTTTTTGGATGTTATCATATATACACCAGTTCAAGATATATACAGAGTAAAGATTTGAATAATAAAATCAACCTGAATATAAGTTGTATTCTGTTTTCCATGGTTCAGTGTTTCATGTACGGTTTAATACCCAGATGTTTTTTAAATTAGAAACTCTACTCGAAGATATCCATTCCATTATGGCACTGATACTTAAAACTTGTCATGCTCTGCATGTAGTAATTTGATACTGTATTTTTTTATGTAGCATTTACTATCAATGATATATATTTTAGAAACTTTACTCCAATATACTCTTGGATGTATTGTTTCACGATTCATCCAAAGATATACTCTCCATTATGAAAATGATACGTAATACTTGTCATGCTTTGCATGTAGTAATTAATACTGTGTATTTTTTGTGTAGCATTTACTATCAATGATATATATTTTAGAAACTTTACTCCAATATACTCTTGTTGTATTGTTTTACGATACATCAAAGGATATACTCGTCATGAACTTTCTATGCAACATTATATCTTTCTTTTTCGTGTTTGACTAGAACAAATAGAAGGTAGATTTAGGCTGAATTATTGAGTCTACATTGACAACTAAATACTAAATACTATGTGTAGTAGTAGATTATATATATTACGAGAGGTTTGTATATCTTAGGTTGAAATATCCTTTATTCTATCTATTCAAGAAACTGAGATGAAACTTAGACGACAATAATATGATGGTCTTGTTTGCAACTATGTTATAGTTCTCATCTTCATCTTTGTATTAGAAGTTTTATTCAGACTTAGTACCAATTTACTACCAAAGTACTATCTTAACTCATGACTTGCATCTCTTCTCTTCGAGAACATTAACAACCATGTACATCTCTAAGTACTAAGTACTTTTCTGATCTGCATAGTAGAATACATAAAACACATTATCTTGTTTATCAACATTTTAGTGGCAGATTTACCAACAATGAGTTAAATTGAGTTTGAATTATCCTCCCAACTATTTCATCAAATACAAGAAATTCTACTCATCAAATATCACTCAAGACCTATTTGCAATAACTGGTAAACTCACAAGTATATTCATGAGTTTATAAGGTAATATTTCGTTCTAACCCTAAAATACACAAGCCCAATAACGTTTTGATGTTTTGCATATGATCAGTCTAAACAAGTTCGTGCATCTCAACGTTAAAATAATATAACCAATCCAAATGTCTAGATGCGGGGATATTATCATATACATATATTCCACATAACAACTTTCATGTTTCATTCTAGCATATTACATATTAGCTTGATTCAAGGTTTTAATTAAGTCGAAATATCAAGTCTAGCTTCACTACTACGACTACAAATAATGAAACGGTCTTATTGACAGTATAAGTACGGATGATCATTAAAACTAAACGGGTATCTCACTATCTTATATACGCAGTACTTTCAAAATAACTATGTGCTAAAATAATACAATATCTATTTTTTCCACCTACTATCATATAACTTAGAAGAAAATGTGCATGGATCTCTACGTCGAGAAGAAAATTCATTATTAATTACTTTGTAGAAATAGCTGTTAGAAAAACAGTGTTGTCTATATGGAAAGAATTATCCAAATGGGTTTAGTACTAAATGAAGATAACATATTTCTAAAAGACAAGTTTGAGATAAAACAACCCGTTAGAACATCTACATATTCTATTAATATTAGAGACTTAAAATAAAGACAAGTCAACTTATAAATTCTCTCTCCTTGAGAATAATAACGATGTAAAATTGGTTAAACTTTTGATGATATAATATCTTACTTATTCTGATATTATATCACCAAAATATGACACATTTATTACCACTAAATGAATGGTTCTGATCTTTACTGTACATTTTAGCACATATATAGATTATTGATAAAATCATGGAGAATATAAATGCAGATAAATAAATTTATAAGTTCTCTCGCCCCGAAAATAATTATGGTTCGAAGTATAAAATTAATAGATTTCTTGGTGATGTAATATCATTCTTAACCCATCGTTTTATATTTTTCCAGGATTTTCTGTCTAATTATCAGTTGAAATTATATTCGGCTGATTAAACCGTCCCCATTTGACCTGAAATTTTCCCCTCGGGTAGCTCGAGAGTAGTCCTCACACCTAAAATTTATTTGAGCCAATTTCATCGAGCCACCTTCGAGATCTGGAGTGATCTGTACCCACGTGTAGGCAGTGGAGACTGTTTTAGTGAATCTGGGTCACTTATTCGTGAGCGAGAATTTAATCCATAAGCCAATGACCCTGAAATTCACCATGCACGTGCCCCAACTGAAAACAGTCCTTGTGAAAAAAGAATTAATGCATTCTGAATCTAAATGGCCGAGTTATCGCATTTTTGGTGCCGCACCCTTGAGGACTTAGCCGCTAGAATGAATCGGGTTGTGGTATAATTTTCGCGGACCAAAGAGGAGGGCGGGGCCGCCGTTCCCCAGAAGTATATATAAGGGAAGGGGGTTCCGTCGGCGAGCCACCCCCGGCGGGTGCGGCTGTCGCGTGCCCCGTAACCCGCGGGAGATGCATTGAAGGCTGTACCCTGTCTAGGCTCGTGTCTCTACGTGAGATCCGGGGGAGCCTGACAAGAAGGACTGTCAGACCCGCACGGTTCCATGAGTTGCAAGGGGTGAGTCCTCGATGGCCTTGGGGTTGACCATGCGGTCAACTCCCATGCCTCGGGAGTCTGCCGTGGTCTCGTTTCCCGAGTATGCAATGATTCGCGCAATGTTCTGGGAGTCTTTCGCGGTCTCCTTTTCCCGAGTATGCGTGTTCTGGGAGTCTGTCACGGTCTCCTTTTCCCGAGTATGCGTGTTCCCAGGGTCTGACGCGTCTGGGTTTTCTTCGGAATGTTCCTCTGTGGTTCATTTACTTAGCCGTTTTTGTAGAAAAATCGGGTTGTGGTATAATTTTCGCGGACCAAAGAGGAGGGCGGGGCCGCCGTTCCCCAGAAGTATATATGAGGGGGTGCTCCTCCTCGGGGTACCACGAGACCGAAGTCACACATCTGGCAGAATACCACGGTAAGGGACTCCACGGGGTCACCGCTGTTCGGTGGACTGTCCATTCTATGGTGCAGGCGGAAGTTGAGTGGTAGTGCCAGCGACGCAAGTTGCGGTGCGACTCCCCAAAGGGTACCGACAGTGCGATGTGGAGCTTGTGCCATGCGTCGTGACGCATCCCGATATTTCTCTTCGGTTGAAATGGGAGTTCTTCACGGTGGGGTTAACCTCGCCGGAACCACCCTTTGCACATCAGGCTCGATTCATGTCGTGGTCGGTCTCCTGGCGACCCAAGGGGAAGGGCGCCGCACCGTGTCGATGGTTCTCAAAGGGAGTGTGAGATTGCGGGCGACCGCCTTCTCGTCTCCTCGCGGGGCTTGTATCGATACAGGAAGGTTGTAACGCCGACGGGCATTTAGACGGTTGGAAGCGGGACGGAGCTCCGTTGCCGATAACTCGTGAACTTTGCCGTACCACCCGAAACCTCCGAATGTCTTGTGATTTGATGAGTGTCGTAGGTTCCGGGTTGTGC
>JAYKYS010000465.1:5000-17500 GCA_036924285.1 Asterella californica | reverse complement strand
ACCTGGTTCTTCTCTCTCATTGGGCCACGCCACACGTACGAAGGCGGGCTCTAACCTAGTTAGTACCGCTGGCAACCTCGTACGTACAGAGGCAACCACGGTCGGATGGGTTGTGGTTGTGGAGACCACACTGTCTCGGGTTGTGTTTCTCTGGATCATCCGCGGGACCAGCCAGACCGCCCGCCCTTTGGTTGGGAGACCACCCTTACACCCTCCACTACCCCAACCCATCCACCCGGAGGGAGGGTTGTGGGTTACGTGGTCCCAGATCTGATCTGCTCGCTGATCCATCAGAGACCCTACTTTACTCCAACCCCGCCCCGCCCCGCCCAGATCAACCCCAAAAAGGTATTGACTCTTAACTCCATCAATGCCCAAAATGGTCCCATCTCTGATCCTTCCCTAAACCCTCGCCCCGACCAAAATTGATCCACGGCCGGTTCGATGGTCCCAGAATTGGTTCCAATACTCCAGGCTTCTCATGCCCGTGGTCCCTCGACACACTCGATGTACAAAGCATCTCTAGGCTGCTCGGGTTGCTGGCTCCAGAAAATGGTCCCGATGGTCCTCACCGGCTCGCCTAACTGCTTTAGCGACTAGTTAGTCTTGACTATCTTTAGCCCAAGTTCTCGGAAGGGTTCCGACAAGGAGAGAATGGTCCCGGTTGCCCTGTGCGTGGTCCGACAAATGGTCCCGGTGCGACAGACGATGGCTCGATCTCGATCAGCGATGGGACCCGGATTACTTTTAACTACGGGCCAACTAGCCTTAGTCATGACTATCTTTAGCCCAAGTTTCCGGAAGGGTAACGAAGTTATGGTCCCGATAAAGACAGTGCTTAACTGTACTGGCCCGGTGTCCGACAAAGGCTCCCGATGCGAGAGATACCCCATTTGACCTTTAGCTACGGGCCAACTACCGTTAGTCATGACTATCTTTGGCCCAAGTTCTCGGAAAGCGATTCTGAAGCCATTTAGGCATTACAAAAGGATAAAAGAGTACCCTTACTCCTCCATTTTGGGTACGAACCGCCTCGTTAATCATTCCAGGGTAAGGCTAAGTAAAATACTTGCGATTTCTAGTGGGAAATAAATACAACACACACCCCTTTCAGCTTTAATCTTTTCAATCCCGTGTTTCTCCTTTGTTTCCTTCTGCTCTCTTAATTTATTTGTTCCTTGTATCATGTATTATGTGTTATATTTGATTTTTCCCATGCTTTTTTTACATATTCCCTTCTTCTTGTTTCCTTCTTAAATATTTCCGGTACATTAGAGGAACAAATTATTACTATTGCTTCTACTTTTAAATATTTCCTTATTACGAACTTAATGCTTTATTCAATCTACTGCTTTGCTTTTATTATTGCATCGACTTTGTTATTGCTATAACTTTGTACTATTTCCTTCTACGAATTTCTCAAATTCCAGAGGAATAATTTCAACTATTTGTTGCTAATACCTTTTCAGTATTTCCTTCTACGCTTTCTCAGAAAAATAAATTGAACCGTCTTCTTCACTTTTTAGGTTGCTATAACTTTATCTTTGTTAAAACATCTCCTTTTAATATTTCCTTATACGAACTAGGCTCGCACTTACTCGCGAAACAATTAGCTTCGAGGGGTTCGAGCAATTGTTCATCCTCCTCCTCTCGATATTTATGATTTGTTAATGTTGCTGCGGCTCTTGATATCCCATTCCTTTGACGAAAACGCAAATAATGATTTGGCCCAGGGGCCTTTAAGCCTTAATTTAAAGACCCCATGTAACTATTTTCGTGGAGCCCGATGGAATATTCTTTCCCGATTGTGTCCTACGGCTCCCGATAGAGCGATGCTTTCATGCTGCGACGGCTCCCGATATTAAATTCCTTTGATTTCAACGCAAAGTACGATTTAATTATAACTATTTTTCCTGGAGGCCGATGGTTTAATTTTCCATGATGGTTTCTTCCTCCTCCCGATATTAATTAAGTTGATTTTTCCCCTTGCTTTTCAGAGGGACCCTAATTTAACTAACCCTATTAATTAATTGCCTACAACTTAGGGTGAATAAATTATTGCTATTGCTTATTTATTATTTCTTTCTACGCTATTTTCGGAACAATCAATCAAACCGTTTGCTTCACTTTATTACTATACCTTTAACTTTAAATATTTCCCTTTAACGAACTTCTCCGGTTTAATCCCATCCCTTTTAATTCAAAATATTTCCCTTTCCACTGAACTTGATTCATAATTTAGGCCCGTTTTTACTCCCGAAACAAATTACTCAGAGGGATCAAGTCAAGTCCCTTTTGAAATTCCCCCTCCTCCCGAATATTAGCGATGGTTTAGTGTCGCGACGGGCTCATGAAATTAAATTCCATACGCTTCAACGCAAAAGTACGATTTAATTCAGGGGCTTCAAGCATTAATTTCTTACTCGGCCGTAACTATTTCCGTGGACCCGATGGTTTCCTTCTCCTCCCGATGTTTGGGGTTGCTTTAATTTTGTGACATGATCCCGAAATTCAATTCCGTTGACTTCAACGTAAATAACGATTAATTCAGTGCCTTTAGGCCGATTTTTTTTACTCGACGTAACTATTCCGGTGCCGATGGTTTTCCTCCTCCTCCCGATTCATTAATGTTGCGGAGGCTCTCCCGATATTCCATTCCGATGACTTCAACGCAAAGTATGATTTAATTCAGAGGCCTTTAAGCCTACATTTTTTACCCGATGGTAACTATTCCGGTGCCGATGGTTTTCCTCCTCCTCCCGATTCATTAATGTTGCGACGGCTCCCGATATCTTATTCCGACTACTTCAACGCAAAGTATGATTTTATTCAGGGCCTTTAAGCTAAATTTTAGACTCGATGTAACTATTCCCGTGTATTTGATAATGTAGCGATGGTTTACGATAATGTAGCGATAATGTAGCGATGGTTTACTTTTCCCCGGTGGTTTATTGTCTCGCGGAGTTGATTTTTTCTATGAAATTCTCCATCATCGATAAACATTATTCCTCCCTCGAACTTTTACCTAAACCATGTTCATGCCTCAACAACTGGCTATTATAAACTTGGATACCACCATTTGCAGCGTGATGCGGTCATACCAGGGCCACGCCACCAGATCCCATCAGAACTCTGCAGTTAAATGCCCTTGGGCCGGAATAGTACTGGGATGGGTGACCTCCCGGGAAGTCCCGGTGCTGCATCCAATTCTTTTTTCCTTTTTTTTACGAATTAATTCTTTGGCAATCGAACAAATATATTACGCTGCCAGGCACTAAACTAATTAATTACTCGTGGACTAATGTTCTTTTCATTTTTGGACGTGAATTGATTCTTTGGTACTGAATAAATTAATTGCTCGTATGTATGTCTGTTTTTCTTTCTTCCAGCATAAAATAACCTTGAATACGGAACCCATTAGTTTATCATAATAAATCCAAATACCGTAGTACATATTTCATTACTCTATGTGACGTTGATCTATGTCACCCCTTACTTATTCATAATACATCCAAATACCGTAGTACTTCTTCCATTACTCTATATCACTTCGATCTAAGAACCCATTACTTATTCATAATACATCCAAATACCGTAGTACTTCTTCCATTACTCTATATCACTTCGATCTAAGAACCCATTACATATTCATAATACATCCAAATACCGTAGTACTTCTTTCATTACTCTATGTCACTTTTAACCCATTAGTCTTTCATAGCAACCCATTAGATATACATAATAAACCCAAATATTGGACTGGCTGGTCCAGTAACCTTGAATAACCTTGAATATGGAACCCATTAGTTTATCATAATAAATCCAAATACCGTAGTACTTCTTTCGTTACTCTATGTGACGTTGATCTATGTCACCCATTACTTATTCATAATACATCCAAATACCGTAATACTTCTTCCATTACCCTATATCATTTCGATCTAAGTAACCCATTACTTATTCATAATACATCCAAATACCGTAGTACTTCTTTCATTACTCTATGTAACTTCGATCTCTTTAACCCATTAGTCTTTCATAGCAACCCATTAGATATACATAATAAACCCAAATATTGGACACTTTTTCCATTACTCCATGTAAGTTGTTGTATTTAAACTTTTCTTTGTTCTATTTACACCTATTTACTACTTGTGTACTTAAAATACATGTATCCGCAATTGTCAAAGAGTTTATCATGTTTGCCTATTACGTTTCAAATGTCACTTAACACCCCTTCATAAAAAGTGTGAGCAAAAAATTGATGGTGGAGGGTTTAACTTTTCTTAAGAACAAACTTGGTCCTTCTTTGCTTCTTTCCGCGTATATGTAAATCTGCCGGTTGTATCATTTCTATACTTTGCATGTGGTTAGCACACGTAGTTGTTAGACCCTTCAAGGATCCATATCTGAATTTCTCACCTTCAGTTTATTTCAATCAATATCACATATATACAGTTTGGAGCTCATTTATTTTATAGAAACTATTTTCATGGATACTCATTTGTAATATCCCATCATATGGACACTTCACACTCACTATGTCATGAATCATATGTACTTAATAAATGATTATCGTGATCATATAGTTTTGGATTACTCGATCATCCTCTATAGCGATTAGTTTTGATCAGGACTGTGCGCACAGCTCTCCCTCTTTTGTTTAGGGTTCCTCAGTTGATCAAATATAGAATCCAAGTGACAGCTTAACAACATACTGTACTATCCATTGTTTATTCAACTGCAATTAAAATAATTTAGAAGCCAAAGTCAGTTTCAGATGAGAACTGATCTAAGACTCTGAACCTCTAAAAAGTGATTACAGTTGATTCTGAGTTGAACACATTCACATGATGAACTAACTATATCTATTATCACTAAAATAATTCAGAAGCCAATATCACTTTCTTATGAAAATTAATCTAAGACTCTGAACCTCTAAAATAAAGTGTCTTCTGAATAAAAATTTATATTCCATGTCATCGGTATATATATTATGATTTTCTCTAACAATACTCTGTAAACTCCATCTTACACATATTACTCTGACGTTTGTATTAGTATCCTAAACTTTTAGGATCAAGACTTCATATATAGCCAAATGTCACATTCTTATACACCCTCGGTTTTTCAAATATGAATTACAAGTGAGAGTTGAGCAGATTCACACTGTCAAGTAACTATATCTACTATCACTAAAATAATTCAGAAGCCAAAGTCAGTTTCAGACATAAATTAATCTAATACTGTAAAGTTTCAACTGTAACATCTCTATGAATTAAAATCATTATTTTAGATCGCTTATCTGAGTTTTGTGATTTTCCATCGAATCACAACTTATCAATCAGATCTTTCATGTTTACCGAAGTACTATACTTGCCTATTTAGGATTATATACTTCAAACAAGGTCTTTCACTCTTGTTTATACACTCTGGGTTTTTCATATCTAAGTTACTAGAGACAGTTGGACATATTTACTAATCAACTAACTATGTCAATTAACAATTAAAATAATTCAGAAACCAATATCAGTTTCTGCCAACATTTAATTTCTGCAACATTAAACTAAATTTTTCTGTGAATTAAAACTTGAACTTTATATCATTTATGCATTTATTAGGATTTCTTCATACAATGAGCCTCTATTAACAAGATCTTACAACATTTACTCATACTTTTGCCAAAGTACTATTTTAATTCATGGAACTCATCTATGCTTTTCAATTAAATCACTCAATTTTTCACTATGGATTATTGACATCCTTCTCTGTCTTTTCAAGTATTAAAGATTAACATGTATCTTAAAGATTCCTCAGAATTACATGAGTTTAAACCCTACGCTATTTGCATATGATATTTCATGTTCATGTCTAACCCTCAAACTTAAATGGACATGTGCTATCGTTCTGATATCTTGCATATGGTCAAGATAACCAAGTTGAACGTGCTTTATATTTGAATTTAGTTCCAATATAAAATCAATCTATTTGTATACTGTCTCCATGTTCGGTTTTCCTATGTACCATTTAAAATGAATTGTTTTGTAGACTATACTTGAGTATATCCTTCCATGTATTCCCTTCTTATAATACTCGAGGTACTGACTTCTCATATGTCACATTGCATCTTTCTTTTCCATTTGATCATATGTATAACTTTATGAAGAGTTTAAAGGAGTCCAACTTGATAAAGTATTACATGATTCAAATAATTCGAACACGCTCCGTTTCAATGCTCAACCTGATTTATTCTATCAATCATTTATCCTCCATACGTGAGTTTTTTCAGTGTCCAGAACAGATTGAATATTAATCATGTTGAGTTATAAAGTCCAGCTTGACTACTACATACTATATGTGTAGGTGAATCTAAATATGTATTAATCTGAATATAATTACTATATGTGTTTATATTCATAGTTTATACATATAGTTTGATATACATTTGGTTTTAATTGATTAACCATACTTCTCCTAACAGATACAAGAAGATACTTCTCAAAGTGACTTATGATATTCTTACACGAATTTATGTCTTTAAACCTTAAGCTACTCATAATATCTGTTCATTTCTAACCCTATATAACTAAAATGCACATATAGTGTCATTTTTATTTACGTGTAACACTTTAATCTTCTTTATATATCAAATGGTTTATGCATCTGATCTGACTTTCGTCAAATAATAGCATTATATTCATTTCATCTTATTATGTTGAGCAGTACGAGGATTCATGACTAACATCTCAGCTGTTAACGTCAACAACCCTTAACCCTCAACTGATAATGTTCTCCATTCTTGATTCATTTATCTTGCAGTAGCATTGAACACCTATGTTTTTTAAACTTTACTCAAGCGAACAACCACTAATATTTTCTGTACTCCCTTGGTTTTTTGTTGTTGTCTTTAATCTATGTCTTGAATATTTTAATAACTTCACTAGTCTAATATATACAAAAGAATTTGGTATAAGTTAGATTCTAGTGAGTAACTTTACTTGTTCTCTCAATAGAAAAAAAATCACAAGAAATTCACATCAACTTGACTTAGATGACAATAATATTACGGTTCAATTACTCATGGGAAGTCCTAGACGATAATAAAGTTAAGTTTGAACTTCAACTTTTGTGTTCTCGTGTTGTTAAAACTCTATAGTATCAAACTTTAATTTCTTTATATATTCTGATGTTTCGTCAAATAATACCCATTATATCAATTTAATCTTATTATATCCAAGTAGTATCATGATTCATGATTTTCTCTTCTCTTAACGTCAACAACCCTCAACTGATAATTTTCTTCATTCTTGATTTATTTATCTTACAATAGCATTTAACATCATGCTTTTTAAACTTTAATCCAATTTATTATTGGATGTATTGTATTATGTTAAAGTACTGATACTTCGTACTCGTCATTACATCTTCCCTTTCCATTAACTCATATAAATGTTGATTCAAAGTTTAAATAAAATATGATCTCTATATCTCTTCCACTAATATTTTCTCTACTCTCTTGGCTTTTCCTATTGACTTTAACCATATGTACTGAAGTTCATCTTTATACGTATCATTACAATTTTCTCTTTTCTCGTATAGTAGTTTATTCATTGTTAAAAACAAGCAAGATCTTGATATAGGTTTGAAAATCAAGTCCAGCTTAACTACTATATTCAAAAGAGTTTGATATATATTCACTTTTAATGAGTCGCTTATCCTATCAAATACAACAACTTAAAGATCAAGACTGGTCTCACTCAGATGTCATTAGAAATGTCATTTAGATGGTTTCTGACCCTTTTACACTGGAAACATTCCTCTGAAGTATAAACCGTAGATATTCATAGTGTTCATTCCTAACCCTAGAACCCTATTCATACACATGTAGTATCAATTTAATATCAGATGTTTTTGAAACTTGTGGTACCATATTGTAACCCTACATCTTTCTCTTTTTGGTTTATCATGTAGAACTTGGTTTCAAAATATTTAACAAATATAAGTAGAATTAGTTGATTAAGTATTACATGATTCAAATAATTAGAACACGCTCCGTTTCAATGCTCAACATGATTTATTCTATCAATCATTTATCCTCCATACGTGAGTTTTTTCAGTGTTCAGAACAGATTGAATATTAATCATGTTGAGTTATAAAGTCCAGCTTGACTACTACATACTATATGTGTAGGTGAATCTAAATATGTCTTAATCTGAATATAATTACTATATGTGTTTATATTCATAGTTTATACATTTGGTTTTAATTGATTAACCATACTTCTCCTAACAGATACAAGAAGATACTTCTCAAAGTGACTTATGATATTCTTACACGAATTTATGTCTTTAAACCTTAAGCTACTCATAATATCTGTTCATTTCTAACCTTATATAACTTAAATACACATGTAGTGTCATTTTTATTTACGTGGCACGTATGTATAGTAGTTAAGCTGGACTTGATTCATAAATCTCACCATAAATCTCTTGGATAACAATAAGATGATATTTCACTAATGAGAAGTTTACAACAATAAATAGTTAGGCCTCACCTTTATCTTTTGTATTTTCTTGTTCGTAAGACTCTAGATTATCAAACTAAAATTTCATTTATATACTAAATCGTGTCTTAGGTTTCATCAAATAATACCATTATATTAATTTACATCTTATAGGTTTTAACTATTACTTAGACTGTTTACCGAAGTTCTACCTTAATTCATGACATTCATCTCTTCACTTCACGAATATAACCCTCAACTGATAACCTCTCTCCGGGAAAATTTACTTATTAAGCTTTTCTGACCCTAAAACTTAAATACATAATCCCAATAGCGTTCTGATATGTGCATATGGTCAATCTACACATGGTTCAATTTCTAAATTTAAATAACTTGACAATTATTCTAAATATATTTTATATTCACTTAACTGAATATCACATGTAGTCCATCATATATACTTCATATACCTTCAGGCTAGATCTTAAAGACACATGTAATGTCGGTTTAATATTTTGGATATGGTCATCTATACACCAATTAAAGCTATATATTTATACATCTGGTAACATATAAGGATTTCAATAAGGAAATCAACTTGAACATAAGTTGTATTCTGTTTTCCATGTTTTATTGTTCCATTTAATACCGAGATGTTTTTGAAACTTTACTCCAAGATATAGATCCCATTATTACACATATACTTCTTACTTTTCATTCTCTGCATGTAGTAGTTCATACTATATGTCTTTCTATGTAGATTTACTATCAATGATAGATGTTTGAGAAACTTTACCCTTGAATGTATTCTTTTAAAATACATTGATAAGAAGATATACTTGTCATGACTTTTATATATGTATATAAGGTTATATCTTTCTTTCTCATACTTGACTAAAACAAATGAAAGGTATTTAGGTTGAATTATCAAGTCCAACTTGACAACTACATATTAAGTATAGTAGTAGATTATTTACATCACGAGAGTTAGGTATATCTTAGGTTTTAATGACAAGCAGTACTTATTCTATCGACTCAAGAAAATCGCACCAATATCACTTAGAGGATAGTAATGCGATGGTACTGTTTGCAACTACAGTATATTTAATTCTCAACTTCATTTTTGAATTCTCTTGATTTAAGACTGACTCTCTATAGTATCAAACTTTAGTTGTTTGTGAATTAATATTATATGTAAGATAGTTTATGACTTTTCTCATCAATAAGACCATCTTAATTTGTTCTTAGAGTTTAATTCAGCCTTAGTACCAAAGTACTATAATCTGATATACATTGGTTCTTGATTAAGAACCTTTCCTAATAATTGATAATATTCTTTTTGGATATTATCATATATACACCAGTTCAAGATATACATAGGGTAACATATAAAGATTTGAATAATAAAATCAATCTGAATAAAAGTTGTATTCTGTTTTCCATGGTTCACTGTTTCATGTACATTTAATACCCAGATGTATTTTAAATTAGAAACTCTACTCGAAAATATCCATTCCATTATGACACTAATACTTAAAACTTGTCATGCTCTGCATGTAGTAACTAATACTGTAAGTTTTTGATGTAGCATTTACTATCAATGATATATATTTTAGAAACTTTATTCCAATATACTCTTGGATGTATTGTTTTACGATACATCAAAGAATATACTCGTCATGAATATCACTTAGGACCCTTTTGTAATAACTGGTAATGTTCTTTTTGGATGTTATCATATATACACCAGTTCAAGATATATACAGAGTAAAGATTTGAATAATAAAATCAACCTGAATATAAGTTGTATTCTGTTTTCCATGGTTCAGTGTTTCATGTACGGTTTAATACCCAGATGTTTTTTAAATTAGAAACTCTACTCGAAGATATCCATTCCATTATGGCACTGATACTTAAAACTTGTCATGCTCTGCATGTAGTAATTTGATACTGTATTTTTTTATGTAGCATTTACTATCAATGATATATATTTTAGAAACTTTACTCCAATATACTCTTGGATGTATTGTTTCACGATTCATCCAAAGATATACTCTCCATTATGAAAATGATACGTAATACTTGTCATGCTTTGCATGTAGTAATTAATACTGTGTATTTTTTGTGTAGCATTTACTATCAATGATATATATTTTAGAAACTTTACTCCAATATACTCTTGTTGTATTGTTTTACGATACATCAAAGGATATACTCGTCATGAACTTTCTATGCAACATTATATCTTTCTTTTTCGTGTTTGACTAGAACAAATAGAAGGTAGATTTAGGCTGAATTATTGAGTCTACATTGACAACTAAATACTAAATACTATGTGTAGTAGTAGATTATATATATTACGAGAGGTTTGTATATCTTAGGTTGAAATATCCTTTATTCTATCTATTCAAGAAACTGAGATGAAACTTAGACGACAATAATATGATGGTCTTGTTTGCAACTATGTTATAGTTCTCATCTTCATCTTTGTATTAGAAGTTTTATTCAGACTTAGTACCAATTTACTACCAAAGTACTATCTTAACTCATGACTTGCATCTCTTCTCTTCGAGAACATTAACAACCATGTACATCTCTAAGTACTAAGTACTTTTCTGATCTGCATAGTAGAATACATAAAACACATTATCTTGTTTATCAACATTTTAGTGGCAGATTTACCAACAATGAGTTAAATTGAGTTTGAATTATCCTCCCAACTATTTCATCAAATACAAGAAATTCTACTCATCAAATATCACTCAAGACCTATTTGCAATAACTGGTAAACTCACAAGTATATTCATGAGTTTATAAGGTAATATTTCGTTCTAACCCTAAAATACACAAGCCCAATAACGTTTTGATGTTTTGCATATGATCAGTCTAAACAAGTTCGTGCATCTCAACGTTAAAATAATATAACCAATCCAAATGTCTAGATGCGGGGATATTATCATATACATATATTCCACATAACAACTTTCATGTTTCATTCTAGCATATTACATATTAGCTTGATTCAAGGTTTTAATTAAGTCGAAATATCAAGTCTAGCTTCACTACTACGACTACAAATAATGAAACGGTCTTATTGACAGTATAAGTACGGATGATCATTAAAACTAAACGGGTATCTCACTATCTTATATACGCAGTACTTTCAAAATAACTATGTGCTAAAATAATACAATATCTATTTTTTCCACCTACTATCATATAACTTAGAAGAAAATGTGCATGGATCTCTACGTCGAGAAGAAAATTCATTATTAATTACTTTGTAGAAATAGCTGTTAGAAAAACAGTGTTGTCTATATGGAAAGAATTATCCAAATGGGTTTAGTACTAAATGAAGATAACATATTTCTAAAAGACAAGTTTGAGATAAAACAACCCGTTAGAACATCTACATATTCTATTAATATTAGAGACTTAAAATAAAGACAAGTCAACTTATAAATTCTCTCTCCTTGAGAATAATAACGATGTAAAATTGGTTAAACTTTTGATGATATAATATCTTACTTATTCTGATATTATATCACCAAAATATGACACATTTATTACCACTAAATGAATGGTTCTGATCTTTACTGTACATTTTAGCACATATATAGATTATTGATAAAATCATGGAGAATATAAATGCAGATAAATAAATTTATAAGTTCTCTCGCCCCGAAAATAATTATGGTTCGAAGTATAAAATTAATAGATTTCTTGGTGATGTAATATCATTCTTAACCCATCGTTTTATATTTTTCCAGGATTTTCTGTCTAATTATCAGTTGAAATTATATTCGGCTGATTAAACCGTCCCCATTTGACCTGAAATTTTCCCCTCGGGTAGCTCGAGAGTAGTCCTCACACCTAAAATTTATTTGAGCCAATTTCATCGAGCCACCTTCGAGATCTGGAGTGATCTGTACCCACGTGTAGGCAGTGGAGACTGTTTTAGTGAATCTGGGTCACTTATTCGTGAGCGAGAATTTA
>JAYKYS010000464.1:0-38233 GCA_036924285.1 Asterella californica | reverse complement strand
TGACGGGGTAATATAAACTCTGAAGCGATTCCGAGGTATTACGTGTGTGAGCAGGAGCTCGACATATCACGCCGAAGGGTGCATGATGCACAGTTCAAAAGGGATATTGTACCGGTGGTAATGTCGCTCCGGCGCGAACGAAGATCGCACTCCGTCAGAATCAATTATTTGGTATTTTTTTGGTTGAAAAGCTCGGACCGTCGGAGCAGTTCTGTTTTTCACTTTAACTGGGCCCAGACGTGGCAAAATAGCCTCAAAAAAGCCGTATTTCACCTTGCAAATAGGCCGTTCAGGGTACCTTTCGCTATTTGCAGTCTGCTCGACAAGGTGGCTCATGCGTGCAAGGCCCTATACATTGTAATTATTATAAGTGCTCGAAACGCTGTTTGTCTACTGTTTGCTCCGGTATGATTTAGTCAGAGTAATTTTGGGTAAGAACGGCAATGGATAATACTTTTATTGTTTCTATGTCATGATCGGCTGTGAACTATTTAATCGAGCAACGTTAATACCAGTACGGGACATTAATATTGTTGGGACTTGCCTTGCGCAAATGCGCATGTTATGTGCGTGAACCCCTGGACTTGCTGGACTACCTACTTGCACCATGTTATACAACTCTCAGTGTAACTGTTTAGGCGCATCATCAACGTTGCTTGCTTAACCAAGCTTGGGTCCAGGTCTAGGCTTAGTTGTAGATCATGTCCCTGGGCCAAACTCCGTGCAAACAACTATTGCAAAAGTTGGTATGAGGTGCCCTACTCATACGTAATCAAAATTCTGACGTTTTAGACAATCCAACACTAGCCATATGGGCAGCTACTAGATCTGTACCTGTATACTTATATTGGGGCCCCAACGCCATTGCCCACTAGAGCCGACATAAAATAGATGTAAATTGAGATTCCAGAGCTTTCAGCGTTGAACACTTTACATACATCCCTCCCCTTACGTTGCGCAAGCTAGTGGTTAGCGCATTAGCTGCCATATTGCCTCATATCTGCTTGTCAAGCGATGTCTTTTGCGCTCCGAGCCTCAATTACAAGAGTGTGTGGAACTTCGGTGTCTGCAGTCGCACTCTCTCAGCGTCCACCGGTGATCAGGGCAGTAACTGTTAGGCGAGCTCTGCAGACAAGAAGTATGGCAGGTCAGAGTGACGTCAAGTTGGACAAACAAACACCCGATAGCAAATGGAAGGAGATCCTGGGTGCCGAAGAGGTCAGTCGTGCTTTACACATCGGCGTAATCGGTGTCCTGACTCGTTCTCGACCTGTCACCCCGGAACCCGCATATCTGCTTTTGTTGTGCTTCTGGGGCGCATGCTGAGTCGCTGGCTTGCCAAGCTCAGGTGTTTCTAATGTCTGCAGTATCAAATTCTGCGTAACAAGGGGACAGAGCCAGCAGGCACTGGTGAATACAATAAGCTATATGATGACGGCACATACAAGTGTGGAGGGTGTGGCACCCCCCTGTACAAGTAAGCTTCCTCCGGAAGTGTTGTCAGGCTCTTGTGTATGCAAAAGCACTCATTCTTTGGTCATCACCATTGCACTTCAGTACCCGAATGCAGTTTACTCAGCTGCATATATACTCAGCGCTGTGACTGATGTTACACGCTCACTGCAGATCAGAGCACAAGTTTGATTCTGGATGTGGCTGGCCCGCGTACTGGGACAACATTGAAGGGGCAGTTGATCGCCATGTTGATAACACATATGGTATGAGGCGTGTTGAGATCACCTGTTCAAATTGTGGCGGTCACCTAGGTCATGTATTTGAGGGAGAGGTATGTACGTTGTATAATTTTCTCCTTTGTAACTGTCTTTTCGTCAGTGTCAGCCACCAGGCGCGTGATCGTTGTGGACTGTGCATTATGATGTTGCATAAGCAAGCAGTTGGTCGTGCATTTGATGCCACATGTTTGCACATGAGTGACTTGATCAAACAGTCCATGCATTTGTGTGGCATTTGTAGTTGGGTTGGTATATGTTGTTGCGTGCAGATATAACTGAGATATATATATATATGTTTGCTGTACAGAGATTTGGCAATCCCAAGGATGAGCGACATTGTGTCAACAGCAAATCTGTCAAATTTGAGCCAAAGAAGTGATTCTGTCAGATTCTCTTTGATGCGGTCAGCTTACAGTTGCAGCGCCAGAGCAACAGTGCTTTCAAGTAGTGCTCATTTACAGTTATGCTGAAATGTTCATAGTTATGAAGTCAAGTCAACCTTGTTGGAGTGTGTGCCAGCTAGGCCTACATTTCTTTCTGAAAGATATCAATGTTGTAAGGCAGCTTACTCACATCAGGCAGCTTTCTTTTGATAGGGTCATTGCTGTAGATGAATGTAATAAATCCCGATGCAAAATTTCATGTCAGCTCACATGCACTAGTCTACTTCTTTGATGCCAGCTGCTACTGCTGCTGCTGCTGCTGCAGTCTATTTGACCAGTGCACTCAACGTCAGAACAATACCGTAAAATTTCAAAACAGCACAGTGAATTTGGCGCTCATGCCCAGTGTGACAAGCCTGTTGTATGCGAGGCAAAATGAAACCTGGACAGCACATGCATCCATACCACCTCTGGTGGGAGCAGCTTTTGGTCGTCACATTCAATGATTTCTTAAATGTCCGGCATGATGACTAATGATATGCCTGACAGATGGCAGCAGTGGAGCATGCAGGTCAGCCTGAGTTTTGTGAGTGTCAATCAAGATATGGTGGGTGTCCTGTGCGGGCAGGCCTATCCACAGAATCCTGCGATGCCTGGCATAGTAAGCCAGTGTGGCAAACATTGCTGCTCCCAAGCCTATGCTGCCAAAACACGCAATGTACCACGCCCACTGCAAACAGCAAGAAGCCCTTGAGCTTCTGAGGGTACCAAGCATTGAGAGTTCTGCATCAGCATGCTGAAATGCACTTGCAACGCGCTGTTTCGCTTGGTCAAGTGTGCATGCCCATGGCAAGCAAGTGAATGTCTGAAACTTAGGGAAACAAGCGCACCAAAGCTGCATGATGCTGAGCAGATTGATACATAGCATTGATGCTGCCAAACAGATGTGTCTCAAGCAGGACTGTATTTGATCTGCTGACCACCCATATCAGAAAGTCTTTTGAAGCATCATATGTGCAAATTGCAGAGCAGCCAAGTCTGAGCCAGCTGCTGATCAACCAATCTCAGGCTGCTGCTCCAATTGTGCAGCTTTCAAGGTCATGTCTCACTTCTGGGTTGCTGCTTACCAAAGGTGTTTCCGCTACGGCAAAGTACAGGTTCATGCCCATCAGTCCAGCCAAAGCTCCAGCAAATGTGAAAGACAAGGTGACCATGGTCAACACCTGCGTACACACACACAGTGAGCCGGTGGGGTGGTGTGTTCCAGACAACTGCACTGACATTTGGCAGGAAAGCATGGTGATAAAATGCACAACACATCTGTATTTTGTGATGATAGGCAGTGCTGCCAAGACTTAGATGCAGCTAGAATAGAATTTTGCCTTATCCAACACAAACACTGTGCACTTGCATCTCTGCATGGCAGAATGCGATCATCCTGCTGAATGCACTACCTTTGCTTGGGCCAAACCTACTTTTGATACTACCTCAAAACCTCACGGGATGCCAATCTGGTGCACACGGAGCCCAAACAACCTAGTAGATTGTTCTTCACTGTGACCGGGCAGCCTAACAAGGAGCGAGGGTTTGTGGGGGCAGGACAGGGACGCGGTAGGAGGGGAAGGGGGGGGGGGGGGGGGGAGGGTGGGGGGTGCAAGCACCGACAGCATGCACAGACTGCAAAACCAGCAACGCAGTATTGAAATTTAGCCTCACCAAATCAAATGCTACCAACTCATTGCGTCTGTGGTCCAAATCAATTTCTATCAATGCTTCTGTGCCCTCTATGCGTTCTTTCAAAGCTGTGAGGCGGCTCAGAACTGTGTCCACCTGCATGAGGCTACAAACTCTTGGCCTTTACTGCACAGCGTATTCTCCACAAAGATGAGTTGCCCCTAGACACTGCCGACTGGGAAGGAGAAAGAAAAGCTGCTTGGTGTGACTCCCAGCAGGTTTAAGGCAAGCACATCTGTGAGTACAAGCAGCCTGAGGTAGTAAAGATGCAATGCTGTGTCAGTGCAAGCAGTGCAATCTCAACAGTCACTCCCCCCAAAGAGTAAAGCCTGAGCCACAGCAGCTTGAGTGCCAAGACTGAGTTTGCCTCCGTAAACGGACAAAACCACTGACAACTTTAGCAATGCAGTTCCGCACATCAAAGCACTCCTATTCAACAACAGCAAGCTCGTACCAATGCTGTCAAAGACAACATACAACGAGCTGATTTGCTTGATTGTTTGAAATATGCTGGCCGAGAGGTAGCTAGGTAGGTTTCCAGTATGCCTGGCGATGAGCTGACCAGCATCTAAAGCTTCACAATCATTGGACAGGCAGCAACAACTCAGGGAGGATGGGAGCTTGGAATGCCAAGCTTAATTACAGCGGTGCTACAGGCATTATTGCAGCCTCTTATTGTCCAGATAAGGAATGCACAAACATAACAGGGCTGATCTGGCTGCAGATGAGTGGAAGTGAGCAAGCAGCAACCTGCAGCTCATTGTAGACACTACATCTTAGTAGTTGACGTCGTGTACGAAGGAGCTTGTTGCGGTGGTGTGGCAAGCGCAACATAACAATGCTCGTGAGCAGCTTCACATACAGCAACTGCAGCTATGTGGATGGCATGCCAGGTGCATCCTGTGTCTGTATCAAACATGTGTTCCAGTCCTTGTGAGCAGGCAGTCGCCCTGAGCCATACCTCTTCTCCGTGTGCTGGCTCACGAGCCATGTGCTGCAATGTTGGTCACCCTTACCTGCATGAAGTAGGATTCCAGCAGGTCTTCGCACCCCTCAATGTCATGGGGGTCTACCCCCACATTCAGCGGGCATGTGATGCCAGTCATCTGCCCCTCATCATCTAGTATAGCGACCAGAGGCATGGGAGCGACATCAGGCTCTCGTATGGTTGGCATGCGCCCCAACATGCTGGGGGTCCCAGCCTGCATGACCCCAAGACTGATTACTACCCTGGGCTCCCTTCCACTGCCTGACCAAATTCCCCTTTGTGCAACAGACCTCCCTTCTTCTTCCCCCTCCTACAGCTGCCACCCCTCACCCGGTTTGGTAAGACTGCTGAGCTGTAGGGGTGTTGGGAACAGCAGTGCAGATGTAGCGGGTAGGGTCGAAAGATTTGCTTGAACAATTTAATGCTTAAACAGTCAGGGTATCTGCCCCCCTATGCCTCAAACTCATTCATTGGGCTGTGCATTACTGAGCATACTCCAGGCCAGCGGATGACACTGTGCTGCCAGATGGTTTATCCACTGGCCCAAGAGCAATGGCGGCAGGCGTGAATGCATCATGAGGTGTGTGATCTTGGGTGTGTGCGAGACCTGCAGCAATCAAAAGACTGCACCACGCCTGAGGAAATGTGTGGCACAGGCTAAGACCCATGTTAGTGGTGACATCAAGTGTGGTACTTTGCACAAACTGCTCCCCAGTGTCTGTTCACAAGGTGCGTAACATCAGTGTGCACTACTTATGTTGAAGTCCATGGGGCAGTCACCGTACTAGTGCAGTGATGATGGCCCCCCTTACATTTCCCCCTAAGTGCCCCCCCCCCCCTCCGCCCCAGGACCACCCCCTGCAGCATGGGCAATGGACACACCAATGTGATACTGCGTCACAACACTGCCGGCTGACCTGGGAGGCCAACCGCTCAAACTGCCGAGAGTTTGCCCGGGAAACTCTCCTGCTGGCCTCCTGCTTTGATTTGGCCATGGCTTCTGGCAAGCTGTCCACCCCCTCAAGGGACCCCTGCTGCGTACCCCCATCCCCCGGTTGACCCCCATTCAGGTTCCACTCCACCCCCTGCTGCACATTGGGGTTCCACTGCCACCCCTCCATGGCTGCCAGCCCCACCTCCTCTGTACCTTCATGCACATTTGTGTATTGTTACAGTCACTATGACAACCGAACTTGATGTTATCGGTTTTCATGTTCAAACATGTTGTTACGCAGAACAAGCTGCCTTGCAAACAGATTATTGCACTTGTGTGAACCCAATTAGGACCTGATCCAGACCAGCAAACACATGTTGATGAATCGACAACAGTCAACGTATTGGATGTATGAGTAAGCAAGCACATTGGATGGATGTATGAGCAAGCAAGCACACCAACATGATGAGTGAATGAGTGCGTGAGTGAGTGCGTGAGTGAGTGAGTGAGTGAGTGAGTGAGTGAGTGAGTGAGTGAGTGAGTGAGTGAGTGAGTGAGTGAGTGAGTGAGTGAGTGAGTGAGTGAGTGAGTGAGTGGATGAGTGAGTGCATGAGTGAGTGAGTATGTGAGTGAGTAACTGAGTGGGTGAGTGAGGGAGGTGGGGCACACACAAAATGGTGCGCGTATTTCTTCATGCGCTTTTGGAAGAATACCTAGTGAGTCTCGACTGAACATCTGCTGATGCTCAATTCCTTGGTCTGGCATCAAATGACTGAGAATGTCGACTGCTGTGTCACTCAGCCGTCGGTCGTTCACTGTCATGTTGCTCTGCAAAGCAAAATGCAACCAGCTATCAAGGCCTGCAAATGTTGTCCCAGTCAGGCTTGCATGCTGTGGCATAAAATTGCAGCCTGACATCTGACTGTTTTGATGACAGCTGCTGCTGCAGGTTGATTCTGAAGACTGCAATGATGGCCCTCTGAAACCAGCAATATCTCTGCTATTATCATTTTGGCAGGTAGGGCTATGCACATCAACTCCAACGCTCATGCAAGCAGAAGCAAACTTCTAGGGTACAGACGGGGACATGTGTTTGATTGACACCCCCCCTCTGGTCCGTCTTCCTGTCTGCACGTATCCTATGATTTTTGTGGCCCAAATCCTTTTGGTCTTTGCTTTTCGTTTGTTTAACAACTCAAGCAAGCTGCTCCATTGTATGTCATGTAAGCCTCCATGCGTGACTGCTGCCAGACAGGAGTCAAACTTGCCTGATCAGGCACTGCCATCTCCAGTGGGTGCTGACTCAGCCCATGTGACCCATTCTCCTGCCGTTGCACTGGTGAGATACAGCCTCAGCCTCCTCATTGCTTCTTCGCACCACATTGTGAGCAGCTTCCTGGGCAGCTTGTTGCACAGCTTCTTGAGCAGGTGCTGTCTGGGTAGCTGCCACCGACTGCAGAGCTTGTGCCAGCGTTGCTTCTGCCACGCTAGATGAGGAGATGGAAGGCAGGTTTGCAAGGCCTGGATTAGCAGGATCGTCTGGGGGATGATCTGGGTCTGGTGCAATCATCTGGGCCATCTCTGCGCGCCGAGCTAAGTACATATCCTGCATGTCTTGGTCATCATCCAAAATGGCCTCAAGCACCTGTTGCAGGTCACCCGCATGGAACTGACTCAGTGTTAGATCAATGAATGAAGGATGCCCCTTGAGACGTGCCAAAGATTGACGGCAGTGAACTTGTTTGTGTCTGGTGACACTCAGCAAAGCTCACCATTAGAATGACAACAACAAATGCATGCTCTTTGACAACTATTGTAGGGCAGTTGATAAGCTGCTGGAGCCTTGCGCTACAGAGGCCAGCAACAACAGCTGTAAGCTGGTCCTGTAGCGGTCAAGCGCCCAATTGATCTAGCTCACAAAAGGTGTCGGCAAGGGCAGCACTGCACTGATCAAGGGACACCAGAAAGCAGCCCTTCAGCACAACATGTGGATTCCAGCTACCAGGATCACAAGAGGGTTTGTCCCTTGGATCCTTGGGGAGTACTCACGGCTTCACAATAGCTGACTGGCGGATGCAGTCATGTCTTACCTCAGTGAGGCGCCTGACTCGGGCCAGCAGCCTGTTGAGAGTTGCCTTGCTGGTCTGAACTGCCAGCAATTCCTTCTTGGACACCTGAGCAGCATAACAGGAAAGGCATGCTCAGGATGGCAGGAGGGCATGCTCTTGGAAGGGGGGCAGGTGAGTGGGCCAGGGGGGGGCTTGCTAGTAGGTAGCATGACCAACGGCTCTGGAACACAAGATGTGCTTTACTCATCAAGGATTAATCCCAATATAGAATCCCTAAATAACCCTCAAACACCTAGGTCCCCAAAAGCTGGAAGAGTTTGACCATCATCTGTACTGTGTTTATTGCTGTTGCCAAGATTATGATCATCATCGTTTTTATCACTGGGACTAGTCCAAGATCAGAAGTTGGCTGGAGCTCTATGCAGCTGCAGCTGTGAAGCAGCTCTAGCAGCGGCCGTGGCAGCCTGACAGAGAAAATTTGAACGACAGTTCAGCATCTTCCATTCAAGGTGCAGGAACCTGATACAAATATGATTTCTGCCCCTTTGGGGCATGCTGCTAGCTTTGTGTACAGCTAGCTATGAATGGATGTGATTTCTGGCACTACATCAAGAAAACGCTAAAACTATCAGTGTGTCAAACTGCGATAAGACAACAGTGTACACATAAAGAGATTGCTCTATACAACCTTTACGCAAGCTTGTAAATAGCAGTGTCACCTTGGCAGTGAGGCGCTCCAAGGAAGGCAGCAGCTTATTTTCTAATGTGCTGGTCTCTGACTCAAACATGCGGACAGCGGCTGCCAGCGGCACCTCAAAGGCTTGCAGCTCAAAGGGTAACGCTTGGTCACCACTGCCAGTCAGAAAAAACTCCATCCTGCACACGTCAGCCCTATGTGTATGCGGTGTGACAATGGTCAGACAATGTATGCATGCTGCACCGAGCAGACTTAGGCAAGACCCGAAACAGTTGGTGGTTGGTGGTGCAACAAAAGTGGGCTGTGTGTACGTGGCTAGCTGCTGTTCATCCCTGGATTACGGAAACTTATTCACTTCTCTGGTTGGTATGCCGCTCTGTGATTTGCATGAAGATTGTGATATGAGGTGCCAGGGGCCAAATGCGCAAGGCTTCTGGTGCCTCAAGCTTTGCATGCCAGCTTGATCAAAACTATGTGCAAGTGTGACATCATTGTATGACGACAACTCCAAGACTGTCACGCAGTCAGCATGCCTTTCAGGGTTTTGTTTTCACAAAAAGCATTGCATGAACTGTTGTATCAGTTGATGTATGTCCTTCACATAAGCTGTTACAGCCCCTTCTGTGCACCTTAAAAGCAGTTTGAAGAATTGCATGCTCCATAGCAGTATCTAGCAGTGGATCAGCCAGCATGTAGGAGAAGACCAGCCGACAGGAAAGTATGCAACAACCAGCGTGATCCCCACCCACATGTAGGAAGTGAGTGACTGATCAGCATACCTACTCACAAGCTCCTTGATGAAAGGATGTCTCAGAGGTGGCAAAATGCCTGTGTTGGGGTGCAGGGGATCTGGCACACTCAGGACCAAAATCTGATCTGCACAAATGATCATGCGAATGCTCTCGACATTCACTACTATTGCTTTCTCCCTGATGAAGATGGCTGTCGGGTAAGGAATGGGAGCCTGCAAGTACAAGCATTGACACAGTTGCATTTTTTGTGTTGTAGTCCCCACTTAGCTACTGCTGTCAACACCCAGCCAACAGCACACCGAACTGATACCATGAAACATATATTACAACGTCTGGAAAGAGAGGTGACCTACCAATGGATCCAGTATGCGTAGATCTCGGTACGGGATGTTAAGGTATCCTACTAGCTGGTGCTTTTCCACCTGTGCAGGCAGAGGGGTTGTGCCAGTCGAGGCGGTTGTGCAGGGTGATCAACTGTCATGCCGTACCTTGATAAACGCGGACTTGCCGTGCTCGTCAATTCGAAGCCATTTGCGAGGCTGTCCAGCAGGAATCCTAGGACCAGCGGGACTGCTTCTGGGCTGTGGTTTGCCAGCAAAAGACACCAGATTCAGCTTAGATGGAGGTGATGCCGTTTGTGGCTGCATTGCAAGCTAGCTCTCTGCAGCATGCAAAGCCACGAGGGACCTTCGCCAGTATGCTGCGATGTGGCGGGGATGAATCAGGTGATTACACAGAAGAGAGTGGGGGCATTTGCTGGAATGCTAAAGAAGTCAATTCCCAGTGGGAATTTCCCACTTTCGGTGATTCAGCTCGCGATCGATCTCGGCTATTGCAATTGCCAATGGTCTATTGGCAACTTGGCTCAGGTTGTGAAGACCTTCGCGTAAGCTTGCAGCTTTCATCATCATGAAGAACAGACCCTATCATACCAACCCAGCACTACAAACATGGTACATTCTTATTTTGCGCTCTGTCTTTGACCTTATATGGCTCTTCTTTATTGACCACGCGTGACAAAACTTCTGCATGTCTGTTGCAAGTTTCTCCTCGGTGCGCAGGGAGGAAAAGAACTACAGGAAACTGATGTCCAAAAAGATACATGCGGCAAAATCAACCATTCCTAAACTGCCTGGCAGCAACAGGCCCTTGCCAACACACAACACAGGCAAGTGCAACAAGCGTGGTGAATGCAAACCTCAACGTGTTGTATTCTCAGGGCAGCATTGTTTGCAGGTTCTGTGGGCCAGGCTAATGCTCATCAGGGTCACCGGTTGCCAGCCGCAGCAGATCCTGAGGATGCAGGCTGTGCAAACAGGTAACGCTGAACCAACTTGCTTGCCATGATGATGCACCAAGGCTGCCTCCTGAAAACAACTCCACCGGACTTGTCTAGCTCAGTCAGCCAGCCAGCCAGGCTGGTCAGCCAGCCTGTGCACGTGTCTTGCAAGTGTGCCTCCTTTCGCTATAGTCAGCAATGGCGTTTTGGTGGTGTCTCTGCGCTGTGACACATCGATGTCAACTTCTCTGTCTGTGTCATCTTTCAGGATTGATGGTGTCAGAGAAGCGTCTTTTGGTTGCCAACAACCAAGCCACACAGACTCACCCCTGACATCCTTTGTCTCTCCAGCCAAGCATGTGTCGTCGCGACAAAGCAGATACGGGTATAAACAACCTCTGTTTGTGCTGCTGTCAAATCAGCTTGTAGTGAAGTATCTACTCACCAACTATTGTGTGCATGCATGCACGCTTGCTTTGCAATCCATTTGAGGCTTCTTGCACCAGTCAAAGCATACTAGCCTTGCTCTGCAATCCATGGACAGCCATGATCCAATGTCGTTTTGTCCTCAAGCCCACTTGCTCGCGTCGAGCAGCAATGAGACTTGCAGCCATGCAGGGCAAATTCTGTTTTGCTGAACTATCAAAGCCTTCAGTGCGCTCACAGTCACAGGTACTTGTATAGAATTGACACCATGTTTTCTTGTACATTTTCCTGCAGCAGGGTTGCATGGCTGGCTGAGCATCCTCCTGAGCTTGCATTGAGACCTTCACCAGCTGTGCCATGTTCACCGCCGGGTGCCATTTGCCTACCCCAGCTGTTGCCAGTTCCTGCACAGCAGTCCACAGCTGCAGCAGCTCCCACAGGAAGGTTTCCACCGCCAGCGGCCGCTCTTGCATTGCAGCCATGCCAGCCGCCACACCCCCTTTCATCAGTCCAGTCCACCACATCTGCCAGCTCCAGTGCTGTCATGCATCGTGCTCAAGGGCATGGCTTGCCCCCCATACCTGATGCAAGCACCCAAACCAGCTGGTCTCCACACAAGGGTCAAAAAGCTGCACCTCCAAATGAAGGGAAGGAAGATGCAGGTGTCAGACCAGGAAAGCAGCAAGGGCAGAGACGGGCAGCAAGCAGAGTCCCTCGTGATAGAGCTAATGATAGGGCCAATGAAGGAGTACCAGTGTGGAACAGCGACTTCAGCATCCAGTACGAGGAGCCCTTGTCTATCAAGGATCAAGAGCGGGCTCTGACGCATGCAGCTCGGGGCCATGTCAAACAGCCCCATGCATCAGCTGCCAGCAGGGAGTACCCAGTCGCAGTCATGGACAAATTAACATCAGCGTCTCCAAGCATCTGGCCGCCGCTCAGTAACGTCACCCAACAGCCAGCTGTTTTGCAAAAGAGTAGACCCCAACAGCCAACATCTGCTGCATGTCATCACACTGAAGCTGCAGCACGATCCCAAAGTGGTGACGGTGCACACGTGGACAGTGCAGTTGTTGAGCCTAGAGGGCGTGCACAGTCAAAGGGGAAGGCTTGCAATAACAAGCTGAGAGGCAGCAGCATTGCGTACAGCCGGAACTTGGACTCTGCCCAGTCGCCCTTGCGGCCCGCCAAAGGAATCTTCTCAGAAGGTGAAGCAGCCCAGTGCAAATTGAACAAGTTCTGCTTCTTGCCTTTTCAGGTACGCTATAAGCACAACAGCTGTACTTCTTCCAGCAAGACAGCTGTCTTCATGATAATTCACAAGCAAGCGTTGCTGTCAGGCCGGTCAGTCATTATTAAATTCCACATCATATGACTCATCTCCAGAGATGAGTCAGCTAGGCCTGATTGGCTTGTGCATGCAAAGCAGCCAATAGGTGACAGTCATGCACCAGAATCCATATCCAATGCATATCTACCAGCAACTTGTACTGAGGGCAAAAAGCTTCTTCCCTCCTGGGGTTTCACTGTTAGTCAACCCTTGTATTCGTGCATATGGTTGTCACATGAATTTTCGCCTCATCTGGATGAGTTACTCTGCCCATGTGACCTCTGTCACAACTCATGACAATGTAGGCTTTTTTTACCATGGTGCCAGCAGCATACCAGCTATACATGCAAGTTACTGGCTATACTGTTTCAATACCTCCATGCTGAGGGTTACTGTTTGCAGGTGTCAGCAAAGGTCAAGGGTCAGGCAATCACGGCAAGCACAGCAAGCATTCCTCCCTTGCTCAACGCTATAGTGCACAGTCAGCAGAGCTCTCAAGATCAGTCGTATGATAGCCCAGTTGCCAGCTTCCTTATGCACTCATCCTCAGTGACTCCCCTCAGATCCTCGCAGCTTGAGTCATCCTCGCCGAGTCATCCCCTTTTCTTGCATACCAGTTTGCAGCAGCGAGCAATCAGTCTGCAGCAAGCCCCATGCAGCTCGCAGCAGGTCCCAGCCATTCTGAAGGCATCCCTACATAGCTCACAGCAGTCCCCGGCCAGTCTGCAGCATCGGCAAATCAGTGCGCAGCAATCCCCGGTGAGGTCTTGGAAGAGCCTCAGGCCAGAGAGCAGGGCCACTCTGGACGGCAGCTCTGAGTCACCCACAGAGCTGCGGGGCAAAACCGGGATGGGCCCTGTCCAATCAGCTGGCGTTCTGCCCATGCAGGTGCATGCTCTTGCAGCCAGTGACTGCACAGATCCCAAGAAGGCAGCTACAGACGTTCATCAAGGCAGGGCAGGAAGCCTGGGGGTCCCCTTGCAGAAGCCAGCCGCAATCAGTCCGCTCCAAGTGCAAGGCGTGCACTCCACCACCCACCACAAACGTCGCCTGGGTTCAACTCAAATTAAGCCTCTGCATAACGCATCAGACCTTGACAGCAGCTCACAGCCTGCCAGCAAACAGGAAACTGCTGTTGCTGATTGCATCCATCAATACAGTCATTGCAGCAGCTCCGGTTGCAGCATGCCGCCTGATGCAGCGGTCAGCGCTGTCAATGGAAGCAGTCGCAGTTGCAGCCCTGGCAGTCTTGTCCATGCGAGCGATGTCCATGAGTTTGTGGATGAGACAGGTGTAAATGCAGGCATTGACGCCCCAAGCAGCAGCATGCTAGTCGCCAACGTTGCAACAGGCGCGCAGAGCAGCACCGTCAAGCTTGCCTCATTAGCAACAGACAGCTTTGCAGATTGCAGCAGCACTATCAGCAGGGTGTCCTTCCCCTTCATGGTTGGCTGCCAACATGCAGGGGCAAGCCCTGCTGCCATGTGTTGCTCTTCTGCTTCCAATGAGCTTCAACTGCTGTCAGCCTTGAACAGTGCAGATCTCGCCTACCTTAGTGGAGAACCATCAGGGTCAATGTCAGCTGAAAAAGATGTTGAAGCCTTGTGCAGCAGCAGCAGCAGCGTCAGCACTAAGGGTAGCTTTAACGGCAAGCAAGCAGCCAATGAGAATGCTGGTCCTGGTGCTCTTGCAGAGAAATCTGCACTGCTGGAGGGCTGTGGCAACCGGCAATGTCTTGCAAGGGTTGGGTCAATGATGGCAAAAAGCCCCCATGCAATGCATGGACACAGAGGGCCAAGCATGCCTGCAGAGCTGTTTCAACTGTTGGGCAGTGATGATTTAGTGCCGAGTGGGGATGACTCAGAAGTCTTGTTGTTGGGGCAGCACAGCAACAGCAGTGTAGCAGCAGCAGACATGACAGCAGAGACAAATGCCCATGCTCACTATGGCTGCAGTGATGGTGGGGCAAAGCTAGCTGAGAAAGGTGGCAATGAAAGACTGCATGGCCGTGAATCTGGGCTCAATTGCCATCGCACATCTGATCTGCCTGCCATGCATGCGAGCTGTGACAGTCTGTATGAGGATAATGATTGGGAAGCATAACTTGCAACCTTGTGCAAGCTGCTATGTGACTATGTACTGAGGGTGAATTTCATATTTTTGCTGCTGTGTTGGTCTGGACACAGAAATCATAGCAGCAATGCAGCTTTCTCTTGCTGGCCAGCCTTGCTATAGATCCTTACTTAATGTTGTAGATGTGGCCACCATGGACAGCTGCAACACAATTTATGTGGCAGTTTCTAGATATTGTCACGATGCTGTAAGTTGCTTGATGTCTGGTGTTAGAGCCTTGGCCATACAGCTTTGTGTACAGAAGGCATGCATCATAGGATCAGTACAATGGCACCGCAATAGCAGCACTTCTTGCAGGCGGACTCAAAGTACGTATGCCTGACATGCTCTGGACCAACTTGAGGCATGTTCACAGCAACTGCTTGAGCACATTGTGGCCAATGAATGCAACACACCGTCAGCAGATTTCCAGCACAACATCAGCCAACAAATGAGTTCATATTTTAATGATCAGTGCTACAGCTCGACCAGAACTACAATATATTTAGATGTCAACATATGCACCAATATGGTTTCCATTCACATCTTCTCCTATCAGCCTGACGCATGAACAAATTTCTGTTAACGTTACATTGACACACAAAGCAGAAGTCAGCATTAATTACTGTGCCCAAGAATTGGATGTTGAAAAAATGGGTCAGAACAAAAAAGGCATGTCTGTCTTGTCAAAGGTGATGCTCCAATCTCATTTATAGTGACATGAACATCAAAATTGTTTCGCCTACCATACAAATTATCATCCCTGTCACTTGTTTGCCTTCAGATGGCATATGAAATAGAATCAGTAACAAGTCCCAGCTACAGCATCATACGCTGCTGACCAAATGCATGCCAGAAGGCAACCAATATTCAGACCTAGTCAAAGTCAAATAAAATAAAGTGATATCAACTAAAGCATTCTAAGGCTTGATGTACAGTCATTGGCTAAGTGCAACTCATGAGCTAAGGGCATATAGCACACCTCATCAAACCAATACAGAAATGTTACTTGATGGTTTCTGAGCCCTATCCTTCTGACCCTGAGGCACTATTGACTTGCCAGAAGATGTCGTGCCAGTGGGCTGCTGTAATCCTCTCTCCGAGTCATTCAACATTGCATCTGAACGCAGATTTGACCCAAAAGGCTCCAGGTATTTACCGAAATGAAGAAGGCTGTATATACAGAAGGCAATGAAGATTGGAAGAGCATCCAGGCAGTAGAAATACACTTCGTGTGTGTTGTACTTTCCTGCCCAGCCCACCTGCATCCAGAAAGACATCTGGCTTAAATGATTGTGTAGTGTTGTTAGTGTGCATGCCTAGGAGCAGCAGCATGCTTTTGCTGCCACCTGAGGTTAACAGTGCTGCTTGAGTGTCAACGCAACTGCGTGATGCGTCAGTGCACACAAATTTGCAGTGGCAATGCCTGTGTGTTGCTAAGAATCTTTGCACATGCGCAAAGACACATGTCTGAGGACACAAAAAATTTGGTGAGTGCAGCAATCCTGCAAAACGCACTGTCAACTGGAATTCGGACAGCCAGGCACAGCACAACAGGTCTGCCATACAAAATAAACAAATTGACGACAAAACATTCCAATGCACAGCAGCTGGGATGATTACTGACCCCAATTTCAATGACTCTGTAGATGTTTCTCAAAGTGATGAGCAATATGGTTGCTGTAAGGCCTATGTAAAGCATCAAGGGGACTTTGTGTGTAGCTCTGGTCCTTTGCAAATAGTAGACGTATGCTGTGACGACTGTGAAGCTGGCAAAGAAGAAGAGCTGTACTGCCAGCCCAATCAGCACAACTCTAGTGCCAGTTTCTGAAGCTTGACCAGTTTCTTGCAGTGTAGCTGAGATGGATGCTGAACCACCCCCTTGGACAGCAATACATATAATGTCGATGATAAAGAAGCCTATTGCAATGCTCTTGGTGTTTAGGAATCGTCCTGAAAGCTCAAGCCTCTCTGCGATCTTGCCCACTGTTATGTAATTGGCCAGTGCCAGGAAGTTGGGCGCCAGGATGATGAAAACCAGGTTGGCTATATAAGCACCCAGGTTGACCTTTTCGGAAGCGATTAACCGAGAAACATAGCCGGCGACCTCCAAGCATCCGGTGAATACAATAATCCACATGTATCTCTGCTTGTACTTCACATTTTGTGCAGCTATGATCACGGTGATAGCGGAGAAGAGAACCAACGCCACGATATTGACGGGGATGCTTGGGCTGTATTGGAAGTAGTTCTCGACCCTGTGTGGCGGCATAATGTCAACCTGTAGGCAGCACAGCAGATCAGCTCAGCAACAGGGAGGCCAAAATATTCTCGTGCGACAATGAATGAATAAAGCATATACTCCATACCTGAGGGAGCTGCTGTGAGCGACAACAGAGGCAGAGTAGCCGTCAGCTGGCAATCTTGGGAAGAGCAGAGGTCAGCTCTGACTCGACTTGGCAATACCGCTTGCTCTTTACTGGATGCGCACCACAGCCCGATGTAACTTGGGAGTTTAGGAGGGGTTCAGCTAATCCTGACATGAAGCCGAGCTACTAATTGGCAGCTTCGTGACAAATCCGACCTGCGCCTTTTCGATGGTGCTCTGCAGGTTTATGACTTACGTATCCAAAATTGCAGCAAGCAGCACTGTGGCAGCAATCTGCAAATGTTGTCGCACAACATCAACTGGTGCGCTGCATCGACGCACGATTATGCACATGTTGTGTGTTGTCATTGCACATGTGCTGAGGCACAGTGCACGGTGCATTTGCACCAGGTCCTCACCAGATCCTGCTCTGTTTGTACAAATGTGAAGCATCACCTTCATGCAATGTCACCTTCAGACAAAGACCACCGTGCTGAGTGGTACTGTGATTGCATCTATGTACATTCGATTACAGTGGCTATGCTGTTTAACAGTAAACTGTAACTCAGTGCAGTGACTGCACATAGTACAGCGGTCATGATACTGGAGTATTGACAAAATAATTGAGTTGTCTTACACGTGTACAGATGCATGCCATACTCCCGATTGCGGACTTAATTTGCCTACCTATTGCACTGGCCTACAGAGGTCTTTATACCTTCAAAATCTCTCATCAAATGCAGCTTCCTGTTTCAAATGATGACCAGATAGTGACTGAGAGACCTAAAGTCTAAGAGTAAAGACCGGGAATGTCGATTGTGCATCTGCGCTGGAGCATGTGAACTAAACTGATTCTAGCTGTTGTGCCAGCTTGCCAGATTTACTTTTACTTTTTGTACGCTCCAGTATTGACATGGCATCGCTCCTCATGTTACCCTTGTGTGATGATGTTATTGATGGCTGGTCTTTGCAGGATGTCATGGTGGTGCTGGATGACGAAAGGTAGAGGCCAAAATCAAGAAGACTGTACACGCAGAAGGCTACAAAAATAGGAAGGGCATCCAGTGTGTAGAAGTAAACTTCATCAGAGTTGTATTTGCCTTCCCAACCAGCCTGCAATCATACGATCCAACGCTGGGTGCTTTGACGCAAAGCACAGATGCAAGGACAGTACCACTCTGCACTGTGGTCTTTGTCAGACTCTGAAGGTGACATTGCATGAAGGTGATGCTTCACATTTGTACAAACAGAGGAGGACCTGATAAGGACCTGGTGCAAATGCACTGTGCCTCTGCACATGTGCAATGACAACATACAACATTTCTAACGGCACACAAACCAATATGCAGAAATTTTTTGTGCCAAACACAGAAAGCTCTGAAGCTTATGTAATCTGACATGGTTAGCGCTGAGATGGAAACACAAGTTGCCATAAAAATGCTGTATCACTGGCAATGCATGCAATTGCATGATAGACCTGCAAGAACAGCCCTGGCTCTTATGGCATTTGTGACAATTCAATCAGAATGACCTTCACTATGACACAGACATCATGCCCTCATCAGCTTACCGCCATTTCAATCACCCTGTAAATGTTCCTCAAGGTGATGAGCGCAATGGTCACACCCAAGCAGATGTAGACTTGAGCTGGGACTGACTTCTCTGACTTGGTCTGTTGCATGTGGTAGACATATGCAGCGACAAAAGAGAAGCTCGCAAAGAAGAACAGCTGAATGGCCAGTCCTATCAACACCACTGTCTGACCACTGCTTGTTTTTGAGTCATCGTCGGTGTCCAGAGCTGAAGACAGGATTGCTGACCCACCGCCTTGAATGCCGATGCAGATCAAATCGACAACAAAGAAGGCTGTTGCGATAAATTTGGCGTTCAGAAAACGACCGGACAGCTGCAGCTCCTGTGCAACTTTGCCAACGGCGATATAGTTGACCAAGGCCAAAAAGTTTGGTGCTAGAATGGTAAAAACAAGATATGCAATGAAAGCGCTATCGTTGTAGGTTTCCGCTGCGATGAGATGGCTGATGTAGCCGGCTATTTCCAGCCCTCCGGTAAAAACCACAATCCACATAAACTTAACTTGGTGTCTGAACGTCTGGACGGCAATGACGATGGTGATGAAAGTGAAGAAAAGAAGCCCGATGAGACCCAAAGCGAGGCTTGGTGCGTACTGGAAGTATTCTGCAGCCGTTCCTTCGTCGCCTTTCGTCATTATACTTCTGCAGGCTTGAGCGATATCTACCTGCAGAGCAGCAATTAAGCATACGTATCAGGAATCGAAGGCAAAAACAACAACAGTATAGACTGAGAGGTTTTGTATTAAGTTTGCACGAACACGCAGTGACTGCAGGAGCTCTGCACCAGGTTGATCAGCGGCACATAAACACGTACAACAGTGCCGGCTCGCGCATACAAGATCTCACCTGCTGCAAAGCGCTAGCGCCGTTTCACGCTGGAAGTGTCGAGCGTCCTGCTTTCCATTTATTGCAAGGCCAGGTGATGCAAGGCTTCGCCGGGACTCGAGGGGTTTACCAGACCAGTAGCAGACTTCAAAGTTAGGTAATTCAATTGCAATGCGTATTTAACCTTTGTCATGACACTGTCCAGCTGGCCAGCTTCTTCATCTCCAAGCCACCAAGACGTCGTGTTGGTGCTGTTGACAGTAATTTTGGCCCGTAGTTAAACTCTCAGGCTGGCATGGTAAGATGTGCCTGACACAATGACAGTAAAGCAATTGCAAGTCAAGTGATTGTCAAGCAGATCCGTTAGGCCATAATGCAGTCACATGCATGATATGCTGCGCGCTAGAATCATTTTACGAAAGTCATTTTACTGGTTGATGCTGTTGTTCGTATTCGTGGTGTGGTTAACAGGCTGCTCGGCGTACCCTAAGAAAGCTACCAAAAGTGCAGTGCAATGTTGGCGTGGTTCAGCAACTGACTGTGAGGCAGAAATTCTGCTTCGAAAATTTGACACTGCTAAAGTACTGTTAATCTAGCTGTACAGTCTTGTAAACAAGGTCTCCAATAGTAATGATGGAACTACCATGAAGTCAATCTATGTTTGTGACATATGTCACAAACTTTCAATAGTACTATGAAGCTTTGCTGCTTTGTATATGCTGCTAGCCTTCTGCAACTCAGTCACTTCAAACTGCTGTGCTGTAGGCCAATGCCGAGCCTGGTTGGTAGCAAAAGGTCCAGAAGGGCTGAGGACTGTGAATGAACGTACAGTACCTAGTCCTCAAGTCTTCTGGAGAGTCTGCTATGGGCCGGCCTTGTCCTTGGTCTAGCTTTGCAGCACTAGGCCCCTTTGGACAAAGTTGACAAAGTATTGCACTGACACCGCTCAAATCTGGTGCAGGCTGTGGCCATGGTCAAAGGCACTGGCCAAACATAATGCCCCTCAGAACTTGTAATCTTTAGGCAGGAAGCTGAAGGCCTTGAGATTAGCTATAGGGGCTCTAGGAGCTCTGGAGCTCCTGCCCTTATGTGCATGGTCACCATGCATCCAGCCAAGACCATGCTTTTGCTTGGAATGCAGCTCAGTGAGCAGCTGAGCTCATAACACCCACTGCATTCAAAATTTGCTGTTGAAAATCCCAAAGCGCCATGCTGAGCAACGTTTCCTGTGCTGTCACAAAGAGGTAGACCAACGCTGACACCAGTTATATCATTGCCTGACCACCAGTAAAGCCGATTGCAGTTGTTGCTGGTAATGCGAGCTGGTAATAAGACACCTGTGTGGGTGCAGGCCTGGACCCTGCAGGCAGCATGCATTTTTTGGCTGTCAGTGTGAAACACTGAAGTCGTCAAGTCATTACTTTGTACTGCTACGTATCATGTACTGATACTCCTCCTACTACCTGACCATCGAGCTTCATATCAGGCCGCACTGGGATATTATGCTCGCTATCAAGCTTCATATCGAGCTTCTCACAGAAGCTATCGGACACGGACTTGACTCTATATAAACTGACGTACAGATACTGACGTAATATCTCAACACCGCCCTTTAAGGGATAACAGACTCGCACAAAGCGCTACAAACATAAACATTGAACTGTCACTGTCAAGCCATACACTGGTAGCTCACTTGCAGGCATCAGTCTGTATGTACAGTGCAAGGGACTGAAACTAAACAAAGCAGGCAAGGCAAACTTGGGCAAACAATGCTATTGCGTTCCATGATGACAATGCGTTACCACAGCAGGTGCTGCAAGGGGGTCTGGAAATATCAAGGCCATGCCACCCTCTGCATCTGGGGACCCCTACATACCACATGGCCAGCACCTCCCAAGCATTCTCAGAGTCTGTCACATGCACATGCGGCAGAAGTGGTGGCTTGATCTTCATCATTGTTGACAGGCTTGTCTGGTTGACACGTGTTCATTTGGTAGGTGCCGTCATGTTCGTTTGGTGGGTGCCGTCATGTCTGCCTGTAGCTAAGTATTTGACTGCTCAGTCTTGCTGATTTATATGACTTCTGACTGATATGCCCTGATGGCTGCCAAGACTGACTTCCTTTGCAATGGCCCGAAGGTTTGACTGCACCAAGCATAGACGGACGCTGCACGGCATCTGGCTGTAAAGCAGCTTTGCAAAGCCTTGCCATGGCTGAAGGTCCAGCGTGGCTCATCAGCATGGCCCAGAATAGCCCAGCATGGTTGATCAGTATGGCCCGGGGTAGCCCAGCATGGTCCAGCACAGCCCAGCACCATGTGACACGGCCCGGCCCAGCATGCCCAGCACAGCCTAGCATGCCCCAGGATGGCTGATCATGAAACGCTGCAACTGAGCCATCCCGAAGCCATGCATGCTCGCCCGAGCTGCAGATATCACTGAGTCATCTGCCCTTTTGTGTGCTGTGGGGCCCTTTACTGAGTTATGTGCGTTGCTTCCGAACCATGTGTCATGTTGTTGTAACCTCTAAATCAACAGCCATGACATTTGTAGGCGTTCATTGCAGCTGCATCAGTGCCGACATCTGCAACACAAATTTTGAGATGATTGTGAATGCACCAGAGTGCCAGGCTATGACATTGCCTGAGGAAATCTACAGTCAGTGGAGCTTCACCTCTTGCCAGTCAGTCATTCATTCATTTACTCACAAGAGGTGCCTGTCTGCCAGCACAGCTAGGCCTGCTAGTCATGGACTTGCTACTCCCAGTCAGTTGACATCTGCTACAGCTGGCAACCAAGACAATGACTCTGCCTGGGCTGCATTACATAAAGCCAGCAACAGGTCTAGATGCCTGCCGGTTGCTGGAATGGATCCAGCAAGTTGCAACTCTGCCCGCCAACACGAGGGAACAGTCGCCTAGTCCCCTTCTATGCAGTCACAATGTGCCAGCCTTAAGCTCATGATATACATTCAGCTTGATGCCCACATGTATGGGCCAGCTGCTGTTCCCCCTTGCTGGTTTCAACATTTGCGCTCTGAGTATTGCTTTGCCGCAGGCAAGAATAGAGCATATTCAAGGACAGCCGCAGATTAGTCTTCTATTCTCATACTATACTGTTTCTTTGGTGGGGGGGGGGGCTATACCTCAGGGATGGCCTTCCAGCCTACTTTCTCCGCTCCACCTTCTTCAAGCCCTCCTCGCTCCAGCGTAGTGCAACCCACTTCAATCCCAGCCCAGCCCAGTCGAGCCCATTGCAGCCCAGCCCGCTTCAAGCCGGCTGGAATTCCAATCCAGCTCAGCACCACAGAATAAGGCCTAAAAGCGCAATATCATATGATGTTTCTGGCTTACTGTTAAGTTGAGAAGACTTTCCTGTGATGATGCTTGACTGACATGCAAACCTGTTCCTACAGCTACACTGTATAGTATGCCAGCAAAGATCTCTGAATTATGGACGCTGCATTAAGACTTCATAAAGAGAGAAAGACACACTTGCACCGATGTAACGCCTGTTGTAGTGTTCTGCTATGTTCCATTGTAGGGCCATGCCAATAGACACGAGTCAGTTGTTGAAATTTTGTGCCCTGAGGCTCAGGACCATACCCAGTGCAGGGCTAATCCAGAGCACGTGACGGGGCTACTGGTAGATCACCATTTCGCACTAGTGGATATCAATACCAACGGCGTAGAATGTAAGAATGTTTAACTTGCATCACCTCCCCACTCAAGCTCTACATATCTTTGGTCAGATCAAGTGGAAAGCATTCTCAGATACTGAGGTCAGTCTCAGGCTTGACACGGTTGTCCTTTCCATGCCGCAGCAAGAATTCCTAAATTTATGGCACACCAAGCTTGACCCAGCATGCTCACAGGCTCACTGTGTCAGCAGCGCCTTTGCATGAGCTAGCTAGGCTCAAAGTGCTGTGCAAAGTCTCATCTCCAAGCCCGTCATTGTAATTACCACACAGGCAGTGAGGCAGGATTGTGCTGATCAGGTATAGCAACATTTTACACAGCACAGTCTGAAACACACTGCCATGGCCGTTTTCCCATGTCTGTGCAGGGAACTTAACAAGACTGCTCAAGGTCAGCTGCACCTGTAACACTTAACATGTAACAGTAGTGTTACACTGACTGGGTGTTCACCACTGGGAACATATTGAGGATACGTCTTATATAACAAGCAGAAAGCATCAAAAATTGTTGTTTACTGTTGCCTTGATCGGATAGGATATCGGTCATTCCCTTGTCACTACATTGACTGTGGTGAATGTGTACAAAAGCTTGGGGCTGTGGCCCCCACTGCAGCCCTGGGGCAAAAGCTGAGCTTGGCCCACCCGCCCTCCCTCTACTCGCCCTGGGGCCGTTTCCCGCATCCCTGGTGAGTGCAAATGCCCTGCACAAGTCAACTATGACATGTTGTCATGGTTGACTCACTTGCCAATTACCAATGACCAGGCAAGCTAAGCTGGCTGGTTTAGTCGGCCTCAAGTAATTTCAAAGTGGATGTTTGCATGACATGATCTTGGCGAGGAATGTAATTCGAATACAGGCTAAAGTACTGCCTTGGTGCCAGAGTGGATACAAATTACATTAAAGAGAAGCTGAGCAGGAAGCGAGACTCTTCTTCGTGTCAGCTGAGGTGTTGAATTTCCTCGATGACCACTCATGGGTTTTCTCTGGCAGCGTATGCGCCATTTTACATACAAGGCAATTGCAAATGGTGACTCCCTGGGCTTTTCGCCTTGGGGGGATTTTTACAAACAGTTTTTGAAAAACTAATGATACTATGCAGGGGCGCTTGTACCTTGCTGCATGTGATCAGTCTTGTTGACTGGCCGAAGCATGTAAAATTCTTCTTCTTCTTCTCTTCATCCGAGAAAAACATCCGAGAAAACCTTGGGCTGAAGCTTGCCTTGCATCAACTCATGGGATCAAGGTCACCAGCGGTATACCAAAATCTGCACAACCTAAACAGCTACTGCACGCGCACAGACAATTGCGGCCACCATTGCAGTTCTCGTGGCCAGATTTTTTACGCATTATGCCGGACCGCAGCGTTTACGACTTGGAATCGCAGGGCAGTTTTCTGACTAGAGTGGGACCAGTCGGCAGAGCACTCTCTACGTTTGCGAGCCGCAAACCAGCCAGAGATGCGGCAGGCGTTGAACTCCTGCCAAGGGACCTGCAAAGCGACGATGTATCTCACTGCATGTCTGGGTCATCTTACGAGGTTTCCGGCCGCATCAACAGCTTGGCCAGGAGACCATCTGACAGGTCAGATGCAGCGTGAAGGAGCAATGCGTTTGCCCTATTTGCACCCTGCAGTAACTGCAAACGTGAAAGCTAAGGCCCTAAGGCCTGGTCATGCAGACACCTCCTCTGTGCGCCTGACAACTACATCGAGAGACCAATCGCAGCCAGCAATCATAGCCCTGTGATGAAGCTGCTAGTTGCCTACTAAGCTAATGTGGCTCAGTGCTTGTGCAGGGACCATGCATGAGAATTTACTGTGCCAATTGTGTCAAAGATGCCTTATGATGAAGACATGGAGCGCAAGTATGCCAAGCATTTGAAGACAACTGAGAGGTATATGGTACAGATTTGACATCATGCTACTTAGTGTGAACATCAAAAGCACACTTGTGAGCAGCTTGCATGACTCAAGTGCTGCCGATTTTCATGGCATTGGAATATTAGCATACGGGCACTGTTTGTTAATCTGAAATGACCTCAAGTAGTGTCGCATCACAGGTGGGTGACCAAAGTCCTTGTGGGTCTGCGGGTTGAGAATCCTCAAAAGGCTTTGTGGAGTATTGTTTTCATGGTTGTCTTTGGTAAGCATAGCACATGGACATGCATATTGATATTGATTGGCTGATATCAGCCAAAGGATGCAGTGATAATTGTTCAAAAGCTATGACCACTTTTCTGGACTGCTTCTTGGTGTGTGTTTTGAAGTTCATGAGCATCTAAGAGCATCACAGAATGGGAGAGACCCATGGAAGCATTGCTGAGTTCCTGACACCAAATGCTGCTGTGTTGTTGCACGCAGTCCTGTCCTTCTTCATAGAGTTTCTGCAGGATACCCCAGCGACCAAAGCTCCCCATGTGGCACGTCGCAAAGGCACACCCGCGTCATTTGCACTTTATGGATGGGGCTACCAATAGCCAAGGGTGCAGCACAAGCAATCAAGGTGTAGCCTCTACATGGTCACCCATCAGCTTCTTAGATATGCATTTGTTTGAGTGACATGCCTTGGGCACCAACACGCTGGCATCCGTGGCTAAGTTAGCAAGTGAAAAGTTAATACTCGGTAATCTACATGCAATTTTGCCTTTGTACCAGATTGCTCCTGTTAGCCCATGTAGCGGCATTGCTCGAGGGGTAGCACGAACTAAAAATTTTGGAACCACCTTCCTCGTCATCTTTCCGGCTACTCGCTCGCCAGGCGCGTGTCCTTCGGTCACGTATGGTGCAAGACGCGCTAATAGCACTGTGATCACACTTCATGCAGGCTACAAACTGGGTGTGTTCACACCAAGACCTGTCCTGTTTATGTGCTGCAGGTCACAGCAATGGTCCTCCTGTTTCCTGTGGCCCGCAATGTGCTCGCTTTCCTGAGGGCTGCACCTCTTCTGAAACGCATCATCCCTTTTGACAGCAACATCACATTTCACCGCTTCTTTGGATACAGTTGAAATATGTATGAGCGCTCATACTCTAGCCATGTACCAATGTGCTTGAATGCTGTACACATTGAGCTTGAATGCTGTATACGTTGGCTCTGAGCATGCTTGTATGCATTAGCATGGCCTTCCACAATGCTTACCAAATGCATCCACACATCTATGATGTCATGCTGCACAAGCTGCTTGCACAAGCCTGGACTCTGGCCACAGACTGCATCTCTTGAGCTTCAGTGCACATGCCAATGTTGCCAAAACTGACGTCTAATGTGCTGCAGTGTTCCTCTTCTCGTGGATTCATACATTTGCGCATGTGGCAAACTCACTCAACCAGGCAAGCTACTCACCTTGACAGTGACGTGGGGACTCAGCGACCCACCTAAGCATGCATAATCACATGTTCACAGCCATACAGGTTTTGCTCGCCAAGTTCCATGTGCCATGTGCGGGTTCAAACCCTAGGCCTGTAGACCAGGGCATCACAGCAGTATTCTCACCAACAATTTTGCAGCTTGTGTGTTCGTGGTGTGTAAACCATGCACAACAGTTCACACCTTTTGAGAAGCATTCATCGTCTTCTACATGCTAACACAGCTTTTCTTACCTGTCTGCAGACCAAAGACTCCAGCAACAACCCAACACTCATATGCAACCCTCGTCAAGGTCCCAATGGCATCCCATTGAACTTGGACATGTCAAAACTGACGCGCTGTTCTCACAACCAACGCACGCCGTGTCTGTGTTCTCCATGTGAGAAGGCAGAAGGCCCGGTCAAGTACACAAATCCCAACACCCTGATTGGCTGGTGGACCTCAGAGACATCCATCACAGGTACACTGCTGGGAGCAGTTGGTATGCAGTACCTTGCATATTGCTTGGCAGACTGGCTGAGTGCCATACAGTTTGGGCTGAGAAATACCAACAGCTGCTGAACTTGGTGTTTTCAGACAGCACGTCACCCTAAGTTCTTTTGTGATGCAGGATGCCTGATCTCACATGCATTTGCTGGTGCTTGGGTTGGCATCACAGGGACTACATGAAAAGTGAAAACCAATATTGTTGCAATGATGAACTCCCAGGGTGTTTCTGCCATTGAATGCCCCCGTGGATGTCTTTGCATGCGTGCAAATTTGACATATACCACTGTCCATATGACAGTGTCTACACCATCTGGTGCAGGCCCTTTGCATGATGCAAATTTGTTTTTAGGCACAAGCAATCACTCTATTGTAGCACAGCTTTGTTTTTAGGCACAAGCAATCACTCTATTGTAGCACAGCTTTGTTTTGTGCTTTCAGCTTCAGTTCCACCTCATCTGGCTAAATCAAATTTGGCACAGGATCTTGATGCTGGCCATCTTGTGCATCGGCTACCCTTGTGCTGTGCTGCGAAGCAGCATCATCATGAGAAAAATCGTCAAGGTCAGCCTCTCAGAGCATACTGTAGTACTGTACCATGTAGTAATAAGTTCCTCAGAGCCTTTTTGCCTCCTTGTGGTCAGCATCTATGCGTATGTTCCATGTCAGAAGTGTCTACAGATGACTGTTGTTGACTAAATTTGCTCATTGGAAAATGTCGACAAGTCAGATGTGCCTGTATGCTGTGAGCTGGCATAGTGAGGTTGGACAAAATCTGTGAGCTCGGCCATAATGATTGCAACTGCTACAATATCAACATCTGCATACAGCTGAAATGTGAAGCCTCGGAAGCAGAGTCGTGAGAGCACTGTCTGTAGCTGAACAGATGTTCATGCTTGATACTTGCAGGACATTTCCTTCATAGGCAAGAGAATATACAGCTTCACTTGGTTCTTCTTCACCCACCAGTTCATGACCATCTCTTTCTACACAGTCATTGTGCTGCACCCCCTGCCTGGCTTACCTGGCCGACCCCGCTCCCACAGCAGCACCAGCTGGGTAAGCTGCCCCCCCCCCTTCCCCCCCCCTTACAACCCCGTCCTCATCCCCCCCACCCACAGGGCTGTAGCGACTGTTTATGTCTTGGCTGTCACAGCAGCTTTTGCTGGCCTAGCTGCCATGATCATCTCAATCACTGCTTTCAAAGTGACTGATGTCATCCATTCAATATCAGCATGTACTGCGAAAGCTGCTGCTTTTCTAAGCTGCCAGGCTACTTTCCTGCTGCGCATGTACTGTGTTGTCCAGGCCCCCAATCTCAACTTAACACACACCCCCCTCCCAGCCCCATTTCTCCCACTGCCTGGCCCGCTCCCTGCCCAGTCAAACGTGAAATTCTTACTATGTGCCTTGGAATCCCTCTGACAGCACAATCACCTGGGTAAGCAGCAAGCAACTGCTGTAACAGATTCCACACAGCTTTGATGGGCACTACATGACATTCACCAGGGCGGTAAACTTTAGCTCGGGGCTCTTTGTTGATCTGCACACTCACAAGCTACCCAAACTGGGTACTCTGTGTGCAAACATGATGCCCATTTGGGTGATTGTGCAGGTTAGTGGGAAGCCCAGAGCTAAAGGTTACCGCCCTGCTGTTCTGCCCAAGTTAGCAAAACCAAGTGTCCAGTGTGGGGGCCATGTCTGTCTGTGCAGGTGTATGTGCTCATTGGACTGGTAGCTTACATGGCGGATCGCACCCTCAGGCTGTACAGGTACAATCTGCTTCTTCTTCTCGCCCCCCCCACATCCCCCCTCCCTCTCACAATGTTGAACTGCCTGCCCAACCCACCAGGCAGGTGGACTGCAACATTGCCTTACCCACCAGGTTTGCAATGCATGTATGCAAACATGTACACTTTTTGCAACATATGTTGGGTGGCGGAGGGTCTTTGTGCAGGACCAGGGTAACAGTCCAAACTTTCATTGTACATGCTGATGGTCTGATGTTGCAGGCAAGCGCTGTGGGAGACAACCGTGTTAGGCGCTCGCATCCTGCCAGGCGGGGTTTTGGAGCTGAAACTCAAGAAGCCCCGAAACACCAAATTGTGGCGAGCCCCACAATTCAACTACAAGTAAGCATTGCACATGTTAGTAATCCTGCGCATGTTCATGACCACGTGTGAAGCTACACCCGATGAATCCTCTCAGACTGTAGGCATGATGGTACTGTCTGCAGCTGTGTGGCAGATCAGCATGCTGACATTTTCGCAAAATTGTGAGCTGTTCTACAATCGATGGTGTCAAGTGCATGCAATATTTGATAAGACATACTCTATGGAGCCTTTGAAAGGTCTTGGTTACCTGCAAGCCCTCAGTGCAGGAACAGTTGCACTGCATGTTTGTCGCAGTGCTTCCCTGCAATGCTCATTGCCTGCATGTTCACCCCAGCAAGGCCTGGAAAGTCTGTGCGCTTGGTTGAAGCTGCTCTGTATCTGCAGGCCTGGGCAATATGCTCACTTGAATGTGCCCCAGATTTCATTTGCTGAGTGGCATCCCTTCACCATCACTTCAGTACCTTCAGACAACTTCATCATGTTCCACATCAAAAGCGCTGGAGACTGGACTGCTCTGCTGCATGAATGCATTGCCAAACAGCTGGTGAGAGGCGTATTCTAGGTGTACATGTATTCTAGGTGTACATGTATTCTAGTTGCTGCTTGCACTCAGGGATCGCATCTACCAGCACTTCAGTGTTGCAAGTGTGGTGATCAGTACTCTTGCATTGCCAAAGGCTGCTTTCTGAGGCCAAGCAGCTTCTGCACTCTTGCATGCTGTAACATCAGTGGCTTGTCAGGACTTTTGTTATCCTGGCACATGTGATCAGACTTGCTTGCAAGCTGATGCCTGCAACACCCTTCTCCTTTTCTGATGCTCGCATGACTGCAGCTTGTGTCTGCAATGACAAGTTCAGCTCATATGAGTACATGTGCTCAGAAGTTTATGTGCTGGCAACATCAGCATCTTGAGGCCTACTGTATGTGAATGCAGAAAATCAACAGTACAGATATGGCTTACTCAGGACGGCGCTTGCATCGATCAGGACAACACCAGCAGACTGAACTCCGCACCTCAGACCTCAGAGACTCAGAGCTCAGCAAGTCCTCAAGATTCCTGTCTGAAACCATACCACACGTGGACAGTGCTAAGCTTCGCTCCACTACCATGATACCAGAAACAACAACCAAAGAAAGCATGGCTGGATGTTCAGATGTAAGCAGATGGGTGATTCCGTTGACCTGTTTTTTTGTATCAAAGCCTGCCATGATTGTAGCCTGGAGGCTCAAATGGCAACTTAGCGAGTATCAGCATTGTAATTGCTTTGGTTGCCGCTGCTTACAACACCAGTGGACAACATCACACTTTGCTTCACTTGTCTCACCAGCTTGTTGCCCTGTCAGATTACAGCCTATTGCATGCTTATATGTCAGGGGTAATCGCTCAGCCACCCACCCACTCACCTGCCCACCCATTCACTCAAGAGCTGATCAAAACCTTCACACAACATGGGCAGCGGTGGCTTGCATTTTTGCTTGAACACCCAGTGAAACCGAAAAGCCAAGCTAGCTCTGTGGCACGACATGACAAGCCAGCTTTGTGGTGGTTGCAGCTTCCTGGCCACAGGAGTCATGAGGGCTCAATGGGGGAGGACTTCATGATGCTCGATGAGCATGGTCGCCATGTACATGAGGATGACATGAGCTGGAAAGCACCCATCATCCACATCGACGGTCCCAGTGGTGCTCCCGCTCAAAACTACAAGGACTACAGAGTCCTCCTGCTTGTGGTGAGTGCACATCTGCATTTTGTCCGCCTAAAGTTACTGCCCGTCCCTGAGATTGCAGCAGTGCAATTAGGCAGTCAGCATACACATGCTTCTGGTGCATGACTTTCCTGCTCGGCGCATGTCAGCAAGGTGTACTTGCCGGTAGTGTCTTGATGCACTTAGTGCAGGTAAAAGGATGATGGTTGTCGACCTTTGTGCTTATCAGTGCAGACCAGTGCAAACCAATCTGGGCCCTCAAGCTCACCACTGCAGTCTACTCATCAATGTGCTGTTCAGCACTGCACATCATGCCTTGCTCACGGTGCCATATTGCTTCCAGGGAGGCAACATTGGAGTGACACCTTTCATCAGTATTCGGCGCAAGATTCTGGTCAACATGGAGATGAGTCAGTGCTCAAAATGTGGACAGGTCAGCGCCCGCTCGACTCTTCATTTCAGGAGCAGTAGCAATCACTGTGCCATTACTATACCACCACTTGTGTGTGCTGGCCTTCTTCTTTCTTTTGCAATGCTGTTACTGGTTCTACAGCACCACTCGAAGCATCTGTGATCAGGATGACTGCAATGCTGGCATCCTGACAGCCCTTGCTTAGAAAAGCAGCAAGGTGGTAAGTCTGTTTGCCAGCATGTGTCCATCTGCAAGCAGAAGTCACACCTGGACAGTGTGCAATGGACACACTCAAAGTCTGTATCATACATCACTTGGCAACAAAGCTGCACAGTGATCTATGCTACATCCATAGCAGATGTGCATCACCGTGGCGGTGGCTGCAGCTTGATGTGCACTTCAACAGGCATGGCAGTTGCAGCATTCATCACAGTTTCAATTGGCAGTCGCAGCATGCTAAACAGTTTGAATCTTGATGTGACCATAGGATGTGCGGCGTTTAGAACAGCAGTAAATTTGTATCAGTACTGTGCGTATGACCATGGCAACTGCAGCATTCAAAATGGTTTACATTGTCATGGTGCAGTGCAATCTGAAGCATATTAAGCATAAGCATGTGTACTTCTTCTGGACAGTCCGGGATGCGGAAGCTGTGCAGTACTTCAACTCCACCTTTGCGGTATGTGCGAACCTGTCCATGGCTTTGTTCTTTGTTTACATTCTCGTACTGGCCTGCTTATGCACTGCAGCATCGACATGGTCTGTGTTGTTTCTCCTGCAAAATGCAAGGCTGTAGCATTTTGACTGAGTGATTTTGACTGATCTGCCAGGAGGCAGTTAGTGATATACGTAGTGATACTGCCAGGAGGGTGTTGTGTGTCACTGCGTATTTTGTGCTTGCAGCAGCACCATCACATCCTGCTATTTTGTTGCAAGACTAACTGCATGCTTCTGCAGACAGGAGTTCAATACCGACTGCTGTGTTACCAAGCACCCATGCAACAGCAATGTGTTCGTGCTTGCAGGCAGTGAAAAAGCTTGACACACATGGCGTGCTGGACATTCGCATCCATCTCACAACCAAAAAGGCAGCAGCTGCAAGCCGGTCCAGTAGTGGCAGAGCCCCTCAGGTCAGATTGTGTTTGGCCTGTTGGACAGGCAAAATGTGATGATACGCCCCTCTGTTGCATCAGCTACAAAGTGGATGGCCTGCAGCTGTTTGTTACCGCAGGTGGACCCTGATCTGCAGACCTCCTCAAGTCTTGGGTTGACAATATATCCTGGCAGGTGAGCTGACTTTGCAAGTAGTGTCACCTGCTTGATATCATACCGATATTGGTCGCCTAGTTTATGTGACACCAATGTTGATGCACCATCTGGCACCTACAGGGTGTATCTGATTTCAATCTGATGTGTCTGACTGCAATAAATTTGCCTCTGGCGTCATGCATTCCAGATGGCTGCAGTTCACAGCTATGGGCTTGCACATCATGCTTGCGTGCTGGCTGTCTGTCTTGCAACGGGCAAGTAATCTGCAAGGGATTTGCAAAGTTTGAACTAGGCACAAACATGCCAAAACATGGGATAATATGCTGCACAGGCCGGACTGGCGTGCCGTGTTCCAGACTGTGTGTGTGGAGTATCCCAAGGACACCGTGGGGGTGTTCTGTTGTGGACCTCTTAGCTTGACACAGGACCTCAAGGTTTTAAGCAGGTAAGTCAAAGGAGTCAAGCAAGTTAATCAAGAGAATAGTGTTACAAACAGTGTTACTACTATTCTGTGGGTTACATGACACCATTGTACCCACTGCCTGACCTCACAGTTGCAGGCTTCTTGTGACGGGTGTCTCAATAGGTCAGTTTGTATGTTTGGGTGTGGCGTGGAATTGTCTGTCTGGTATGTATGCATGTGCAGGGAGTTCAGCACGTCAAAGAGCACAACTGACAAGGATAATGGTTCAAAACACAAAGGCCGATCTACCAAGTTCGATTTCTTCAAGGAGCACTTCTGAGATGGTGTCCATGCCTGACATGCATCACTGTAGCTGTAAAGAGCAGTTGCTGTACGTGCGCTGAGCAGAAAAGCGCATCCTGCCTTGCATAGGACCAGCACCAGGCCTAAGTTGGCTCAATACATTGGCAGGCTTGACGGCCATGTTTCTGCTACACTATGTTGCATTGTAGGTTTGCTTTCGACCTTAAGCTTACTGTGTTATACCACAAATCCCCCTTTTGTAGCTTTTGCAGCGTTACTGTCAATGTTCTGCGTGTGGCATTCAGAATATTGAAGTTGCTGGCGATATGCAATGCACCATATGACAGCACTGTACACCGATGACAGTAAAATCACCTTCAGCTTCGAGTTGTGTATATGCAGACGCCTAGAAGTCATGAGCATTGTTCTCTATAGTGGAGCATGTTGAGCACCGCCATTACCAGCACTTGTTGCCATCTGATGTATATCAAGTTACAAGCTATCACTGTGCCATTTGCTGTAAAGAAATGTAGAAATACCAATTTGATTATGTGCACTTTGGTGGTGCCAGCTGTCCTGGGCACTGCTGCAAAGCTACCATGTTTCCAGGCAATTACTCAATCGTGATGATCACTATGATAGTCGTCTTGATTCAGATGATTAGCATGAGTACTCACAATTAAGCAATGCAATACGTACAGTAACTGGTGAACTGCACCGGCTATATCAGTGATTCGGAATGAGCTTGCCACTGCTAGACTAGCCCCAGCCATATGCAACGTTAACAGCAGGGGATAGCTTAGACTACTTGCAATTGCCTACTCTATGCTATGTTGCACTAACAGCACTACATGTCTACATACCTATTTATTGATTGCTGAATGTATGTCTCTTCCTTGAGCAAGCGATCTCTGTCTGCTGCATTTCCTACTATGTGCTGCAATGCAATCAGTACTAGCTCTTCTTTGCGTACTTCAACAGGTTTTGATATGCTTTGACAAGTCGCTGGAAAGCATCTGTTGCTCCAGTTTCCTGCAGGCCATGGGACTCAGTCAGACATCTGGTTTTTACGCAACTGTGATACATGCACAGCAAGCAGCGTCTGCAGCTGGAGCAGCCATTGCTACCGCATGCAAGCAATAGTCAACTTGTCTAATGACTGTATACTACATGCCAGTCGATGCAAGCAAGAATCAGCCAGGTCAGTCAGCTGCAGTCATGACAAGCAATGATGTGACTGTTTCACGGTGTCAAGTTACCTTGCATTTGTCAGGATGAAGAGCAACAGCTAGCTCTCTGTACTTGCGCTTTATACTCAAAGCATCTGCACCAGGATTAACCTGCAGCACTTTGTACAGATCATGGTACAGTAAATGTGCATGAGCAGATCCCATGCACAAAGTTGAATGACATCGATGTGGTTTTGGCTTGCGGACATAAGAGGATTTGCAGACGAACAGGAATGCAGCAGTGACATATACACACCAAGGCTCTTGAATGTGTCATACAGTGACAGGCATCTGCTGGTCACACCAGCATTGGTAACAGCACTGTTTCAACCATGCTCTTTTGCTGAATGCTTACCTGAAGGCAGTCATAGTCAGTCTTGGCATTCAGGACACGGCGTATCTCGTCTGCAGAGGCAAGCTTCAAAGGAGTCTTGCGCTGCGCTGCCTCAGCATCAGCCATTTGCTTTGCATGCTTGAATGCCTGAGAGCGATTAGTATTGTGTCAACACCTCTGATGCTTGTAAACATATACGTGAAACAAAACAAGGCGGAATCATTTGACAAAGTCGGACTTCAGTAGTACAAACGCATAACAGTACTACCAGGACAAGACCAGGTCCTAACTCGGGTCCTAGCTTGATGAGGTAAGTTCTTGATTTCTGTTGTATGTTTTGGGCAAGCTTGCACCAGTTCAATGCAAGTCTTTGTGCCCTGGGATATCCTTTGATAGTTAAAGCTAGCAATTGTTTCCAAGTCCTTCATACTGTTTGGAAAATTACATGTTCCACTGACCCAAGTCATCTGGGATCTGACCTTACCAGCAACAATGAGATGTGACAGCTATGCCTCACATGACGTAAGGCCATGCACACAGCAACAATGCAGTGCGGCACAATTTGAGCGTCCAATGGCAATCTTTGCATCACTGAAATTTGCTCCGTTGACAAGAATGTGCTGCCCATGGCAAACACAGAATGCATACGGTCAACATGCACACAACCAGTATACCCCAAGCTATCAGGGACAAGCATGCTGCTGTCTGTACAATTCTGCAGAGCGCCACACAGGTGCAGATGCTGACGGTTGAGAGCTACCTCTGCAAAGCCAGCCTCCAATTTGGCTCTGCGCTTGCCCTGCTCGTGTCTTTCTTCCTGTGCTGCATGCGCCTCTATAGCCTCCTTCTGCCGCTGCATATAGGCACACAAAAATTTGGTACACAAGCAGTAGGGAACTTCACTGACAAAGCATAGCTAGTGTGTAAGCTACAGTAGCAGCACTGCATTCATGTAACATTGACAAGATGTGAGATTGCTAGGAACTTGATTACTGGACAGGCAAGCACCTTGGAATTATACCTGTCTGACGCAACGAGTCAAGATTAATGACAGGGCAAGATGCAACAGCTGCTGTGATACCTTGTGTTCAGCAGCTTGAGCTTCATGCTCCTGTATTCGCCGCTTCAGCTCAGCAAGCTCTGCTTCCTTTCTGCGCCGCTCCAGCACAGCTGCAGGATCCTGCGAAGCTGCACCTGTCTGCTGTTGCCTTGTCTCTGCTGGTGGGGCCCTTAAATTGTGATGTCTCCGCTGTGGAGGTGCTTCTTGACTTCGGTGATAGCCATTGAGCGGGGCATTGAAGCTTTCATTGAGGCGAGCTCTCTTCTCAAAATGGTCATGTTGGCTAGATGAAGTGCTGGAAGCAGCGTTGCCACGATACGCAGCAGGGTAGGGCGCAGACGCCGCCGGTGTTACAGGCTGGTCTTGTTGATCTTTTGTCCAGACCAATTGCGCTTGCCAAGCCTCGCAGCGTGGGGAGCTGCTGCCGAGCCAATCTTGAAACTGGAGCCTTGACCATTTCCGGTGGAATCCCTCTGCCAGACGTTTGCGCCCATGGCTCACGTGCCCTTTGACACCGCGTCGCAACAATATAAACCTCTGAAAGCAGGTCAGCTGCTAGTGTGATTGCATGTTGAGTGTCACAATATGGTCGTGTATCTCGCTGCTAGCTGCCAGCACATTCATGAACGGTTCCAGGATCCTGTCTGATCCCGAAAAGGAGCAAACAACTTGTCTTCAGTCTCCTTGCGAATAGTCCGATTGCTGCTTTGAGAGCACCACGAGAGGAAGAGGACCGGAGGCTTGGCGAGAGAGAGCAGCTTTTCAGCTTGAATTTGCTTGGGCGAACAAACAAGTCAGGCAAGCTTGCCAGCCTGCCCGTGCGTGCTGTCAGACTTCGCGTGACGCAAGGTCAAGTCATCAGTCAATACTTTACAGCGCCCACTTCCACTCTGGCGTCTGGGGTTCTCGTCGCAACATGCCTGATCTTGGCTTCATAGTTGTTATCAGCGTCCGGTAAATTCAGCATAAATACACGTACAAGCGACTGCGACAGCACTTACAGTCGCAATATCACCTTGGCACAAGCAGAAGAGCTGTTTTGGCCAAGAAATTCTCGTCGGATCTTTTAAGGCATTGTTGCACCTGAGACAGACACAAATTTAAGTTCTGGCATGCCAGCCTTGAATCCACCCAGATTTCACCATTACCAATCCGGGATGATGCGCTCAGTCATCAAGCCTGCGACATGCCCCAGCAGGCTGCACAGATTGAGGCCCTTTGCAACAGAAAAGACAGGCCCTACGCTGCATGTCCCTTCACTTCAAGCAGCGCAGGCACAATCCTCACCCTCAGACCAGCAGGGCAACAGCCAGAGAGAACTTGAAGCCTTCACTCCTCTGACCAAGGCCCGAAAACTTAAAAAGCAATCACACTTAGTAGGCACGCTAAGCCAGCAGGAGATGGCAGGCTCAGCAGCTGATTATGTTGCCATGGCTGCTGATGCTGGCGCAGCTATCACTGCGCTGGCGGTAAATGCCTCTCAGGCGGCTGTTGCTGCAGGTACCACCCCTCCTGGCTGTTGTTGTGCATGAACTCAGCTTGCTTGCTGAGTGAGAACCTCCATGCCGTGGACCATCGCTAGCCTTGCTGCTGCATCAGTACTTCACAGCACATGGCTTCAGCTGCAACTCATACCCATTACACAGCCCCTTGTACTTTACAGATGCATGCTGCCTGCTTGAGCACACATTACACTGCCGCGTACACAAGAGCAACCTGCAGCCACCACAGCATTGCTACCAAAAGGTGTGGGAACATCAACTGCATGTGCACTCAACTCCAGCATGGTCATGAGTATGTCCATGCATGGGTTCTATCCTGGCTACTTTTATCGCAGTGGCCTGGGTGTTGCAGGTGCTGCTGTGCTGCCAGCTGTTGGTAAAGGCACCAGCAGCAGACCTGGAAGGTCTGGGGCAGGTATGCATCCTGACCATGTAGGCTTTCTTGCATGGCTTTCTGGCAAGCCATGCACATGGTGATTGTGCATACAGCAAACGGCACTCTCCCATGGAGTATGGTGCAGCAGGCAATGAATGCAACAGCTGGGTGCCACTGACTTGAGGACACTTGTCTACAATATGCATTATCACTGTTAGCACCTCTGTCAGTGCAGTGATTGGGTGTGCAGCTGTAATGCAGCTATCACAATCAACCCTGAGATGCGGATGAACATGTACACACTGTAGGGAGGCTCCTCCCCAATGCACCACAATTATGGAATCTGCACTGACACAGCATGCAAATGGCACATGCTGTCTTTGATTAGGCACAGCCTTTGCTTAGATACAGCCTGCCTGCCTGCCACACTACAGCAACGGCTCTACAACATTGTACACAGAGCATAGTGTGATGCTGCAGGAGGAGCAGCGCCACTGTTTGGGGCAATGTCCCGGGGAATGAACGCAGCACATGATTTCACACGAGCCTTACACTCCAGGAGGCGCTCTACCCAGCCAGCGTCCTTGCAGCGCTTGGCTGCAACCAGTCAGCAGTCAGCAGGTGAGACGGCTTCAGCTCCAAAAGTGGTTCAGCCTCTGGAGATCGAGGTAGTGTATGAGCCCTCAAGTCCTGTTGAGCAGCATCTGGAGGAGGATGTGGTGCGCCGCCTACTGGAAGATTTTGAAGATGCGGA